>JAPMUY010000108.1:0-102500 GCA_026901105.3 Galaxias olidus | reverse complement strand
TCAATGCTCAACTAACAACCAACTACACCGGGGATCTGGAAGCGCTTAAAACACCGAGACGCGCGCACACACACACACACACACACACACATACACACTTCAATTAGCCCGAGCTAGCCTCCATAAAAGCCTGGTCCATGTTTCTGTGGTAAACATCCATTACCCTGCGTGTCTGAAGGGCAGGATCCATCTGAAAGCCGCTTTCCTAAATGTGTCCTAGCCACGGCTGAAGGGAAGTGAAGGGAAACAGCACACGTGCTCATTAAGACCTGGGACATGTAATTGCGTGGACGTTACCTGGAAAGGAAATGCTCTGCGGAGAGACACACACACACACACACACACACACACACACACACACACACGGGTAAAACGGTCCACTAAAGTGCAGGCCGGTTTGGGTAACGTGACTCCAGAGGTGCAGCCTCTCCTTCCTATGCAGATAATAGAAGATGGGATGCCTGGGACACAAACACTTCATGGAAAACAGGTTCAAAGCACACCCAGGCCACTTGATAGCATCCTTCTAACAGCCGCCGTCAGCGGGGCTACATTTGGCAGAGAGCATGCAGGCCGCTGTGGTTCTCTGTCCCTCTTTCTCCTTCTCTCAATTTCTCTCACACTAAAACACATACTACACACACACACAATATTTTTTTCATAATTTTTACCACAATATAACGTTAGTCCAAACTGAAGTTATGTGTACAAAGAGCAAGACTTCTTCCAGGGGACGCAACTGGCAACTTCAAGCTAGGATGCCAGGGGCCCGCTCGAGGGGGGAATCTTTTTCAACAGCTAAGGAGTGAAGCTTTGGGCCTCGCTGAGCGGCGCTGGTGGCCAGACTACCTGCTCAATACCCTGAGCCCTAAACTGCAGATCCCCCCCCCCCCGGCCCCCCCAGCGTCTGGCAGAGCCCGGTGATTTATAGATTAGTGGAAGGCTTTCAGGCTGAGTGCCCGGGAGCCAGGCTATTTCCTGAACCGGAGAGCCGGGTAAGCGGCGCCAGAGCACCATCCATCACGGGAAGAGCCACAGTTCCGGTCTGGCTGCCGGTCAGTGGGTCTCGGGGGGAATCGGTGGGAGACGCCCCTCCCCGGCCAGCCCCAGCCCCCCCCCCCCCCCCGAGGGAGGACGAAGGAGCCCCCGTTCCCCAGCGACGGCGCCCAGGGGAGGCTAATCGAGCGTGGAATGATGGATGCCTCCCACTGGGCTGCGTGCGACGAGGCCGAGCGGCTCCCAGGGGAGAGCGAGCGCACGCCGAGTGACCGATGCCTCCCTAGGGGCGGTAGCCGAGTGAGGAGATCTGCGCTGAGGACGGTGGGAAGAGTGGAGGAGGGAGGAGAGAGAGAGAGAGAGACGTCTATGAGCCAGCGTTATGGAGGAGAGGACCGCAGCCCAGACAGGCCCGCTAACAGTAACGTCCATTAAGCCTTACTGAGGGATGAACATATCTCTTTCCATCGTCTTCTCCTCCTTTCTCCGTCTCTCTCATTCCGTCGTCTCCCCCTTCTCTCATTGTAAGGGGCCAACTCATCCCCCTCTCTTCCGTGTTCTTGCTCTCTCTCTCTCTCACCACCCACACCAGATCTTTCTCACAAATCCATTCCCTGATTCCTGTGTTTTTCCGGTGGACGTGCTAAAGAGAAATCCGACTGCTTTACATGGAAACATGTCACACACAAATGCACACGTGCGCGCGCACGCACGCACGCACGCACGCACGCACGCGCACACACACACACACACACACACACAGTGGGCTTTGATTGAAGCTGGCCAGCGTTAATCCGCTGGGGCTCAAAGGCCCGGTGCTGCCAACCCGAACAGCTGGTCCCCTCTACTCCGCACGAGTGTGTGTGTGTGTGTGTGTGTGGGACGGAGGCAGTAGTAGACAACTCCCACCGTCAGTAACCTGGTAATCCTTCTGAGCCACTCCCCTGCTCCGTCTCTCTCTGTACGGCTCCGGCACAGCGTCCTCTGGGTAAACCCACGGCCCCCGTGTGTGCTCAGCCTCAACGCGCTCTGCCAGCAAACACAACCCTAACCGCTAGGCTGTCTTACAGCTGCCTTATGGATGGACACACCCCTGACAGGAGCACAGGACGGCAGAGGGAGGAGAGAGACAGAGTGAAAGGTTCCCGGTTTGCCGGGGTCTGTCTGGACGTGCGTGGGGAGTGGACGGGGAGGGGTGTTGTCCCCACAGACAGACAGGGCTTCACTGCTCCACTCTGCTGTCTCGCACGCACGCACATGCACGCGCGCGCGCACACACACACACACACACACACACACACACACACACACACACACACGCGCACACCACCTCTTTCCCATTGTTAGTGTTAAACCTAACAGCTGTCTCCTGTGACTCGCTGACCTGCTGCCCGCCCGGTCCAAACGCTGTTCAAATGGCCGTACACACACACAGAGAAACAACATCACACACACACACACACACACTATTTTCTCTGACTTATTAATGCCATCCCACAGAGTAAGTCAAAACCCTCTTTTCTATACCAGAGCGCAGAAACAAACACTTTCTCTGACTCACACACGTTAACGCACACGTGCGCACACACACACACACACACACACACGCACACACACACACAGTTGGGTTCATTATTCGCTGAGCAGCGACAGTGCCACAGAGTCAAACTCACAGAGGAATATACCAAACCCGTTTTGAGCTGACAACCCCAGTTCCTTAGACTCCAGTGCATCGGCACTGAGACAGTGCCCTCGGTATTCAGAGAGAGAGAGGGAGGGAGGGCAAATAAACAACGCTGACAGGCACTGACAGACACACCACATAGAACAAGTCCCCCCCGTCGTAAGACCTCGGCTTCTAAATACCCTGTCGGAAAACAGGGAGAGGCTGGACAAAAGTTTGGAATAAATCTATTTGGTCTGGGTCTACAGAAATAGGTCCATAATGTTCCATCACTGACAGTTTATCACGTTCCAAGACACTTAGGTAGTATGGTACTGACATGGCAAGAACAAGCAAAAAGAAAAAAAAGAAAAAAACAAAAACGAATCAAAACAACAGCAAAGCAGCACCGACAACAGTTTGCTCGTCGACGCGCAACCTAAAAAAACAAAAGCAAATGAGAAACAGCCACAAACACAAACTCTCTCTCTCTCTCTCTCTCTCGCTCCCTCTCTCTCTCTCTCTGTGTGTTCCTCTCCTCCCTCCGGCCGGGTTCCACCTACCTTGCAGAGTTTCTGGTAGCGCGGCGAGGTGATGGCCATCCTCTGGAGCCTGTGAAGGAACACCACCACTTTCTGGAGGGAGGTCCGGACCATGGCCATCATCTTAAGACCACCACCGCCACTCTGACGCCCGCTGCTCGCCGTCCGCATGCTAGCACGCCGCCCCACTCATCCTCTCCTCTCTCCTCCCTCCCCCTCTCTCTCTCTCTGCTGCGCTCTCTCTCTCTCTCTCTCGTGTTTGGTTGCCTTGGACTGGCGCGGCTGACAGGCGCGCACGCGCGCGGGGGCTCGCTGCACGCGCGCTCAGAGCGGCATGCGCTGTCGTCACGCACCTGTTTACACGCGCAGACTCGGTCGGACGGCCACACACACACACACACGCGCGCAGCGGACAGCGCTCTCTCTTTCAAAACACTCCCGCTAACGACAAAGCCCACAAACTCACTTTCTCCTCACCGCCGACGCGAACGCACTCCGGAAAGGAGCCGGCGCGTTCCCACGAGGAGAGGCGTCACTTGGGATAGCCCTCCCCCTGCCCCCACTCCGCCGGGAGGGAAAACAAAAAGAGGGAGAGAAGAAGAAGAAGACGAAAAAAAAGTGACGAGCGCAAACGGCAAAGGAGGAAAAGTGATGCGGAGGAGGAGGAGAACGAAGAGGAGGAAGAGTAGGAGCGCTGGACGAGCAGAGGAGGAGGAGGAGCGGAGCTAAGCTGCTCTCCCGTCGTGCCGCTCACTTCAGTGTCCTGCTAACCGGACAGCCAGCCAGAGAACGAGAGAGAGAGAGAACGAGAAAGAGGGGGGGGAGAGAGAGAGAGAGAGAGAGAGAGAGAGAGAGAAGAGAGAAGGGGGGAGAGAGAGAGAGAGAGAGAGAGAGAGAAAGAGAGAGAGAGAGAGCGAGAGGGAGAGACAGAGAGGGATAGAGAGCGAGAGAGGGGGGGGAGAGAGAGAGAGAGAGAGAGAGAGCGCGAGAGGGAGAGACGGGAGCGAGGGAGAGAGATAATCAGCGCGAATGAGAGAGGGGGAGGGAGAAGGAGAGATAGAGAAAGAGAACGAGAGCGAGAAATGAATAGGAGCTACGCGCTAAGCCCTCCCAGTGGTTGGGTTAGCGAACTAGAGGATGTCTGTGTCCATGTATGTGTGCGTGCGTGTGTGAGCGCGCGCGTGTGTGTGTGTGTGTGTGTGTGTGTGTGTGTGTGTGTGTGTGAGCATGCGAGTGTGTGTGTGAGTGTGTGTGTGTGTGTGAGCAGAGGATAAGCGGGGCAACAGAGTACTGCGTTCCATTCGCCGTGGTGACAGATAGACATTACACCAGCCGAGCAAAACGCTGAATGTGTGTGGCAAAGAAAGATTGATCGTGTGTGCGCGTCGTAGAGACACAGAGAGAGACCACAGAGAGAGAGAAAGAAAGAGACAGAGAGAGAGAAAGAGACAGAGAGAGAGAGAGAAAGACCACAGAGAGTAAGAGTGAGATGCACCTTGTGCGCACACAACAACAGGCAGGAGTGAAGGTGTGTGTGTGCACGCGCGTGTGCCTGCACTGTGAAGCCCCAGCGCACGTGTCCCAGACGGAACTATCTCTTGACACAGATAACAGAGATCGCCGTAGAGACAGAGGGGGAGTAAGACAGAGACAGAGAGACGGCTCAACAGGAGAGAGGTGGAAGAGAGCGGTAGAGAGAGAGAGAGAGAGAGAGTGAGACAGGGATTTTCTCCACACCTCGCGGAGAGACAAACAGGGACAGCTCCACAGTGCCGCAGGGGAGACAGACAGGGAGACACCAGAGAAGGGAGACAGAGACAAACAGAAAAGGCTCCTCCAGTGTGATGGACGTCCTTCCTCCTCGTACGCTGCGCTGCTGACCAGCTTGGCCAGGGGGACTCTCCCTCGCAAAAGAGACCGTTACTCTCAGTGGGACCTTCCTGGTTAAATAAAGGTTAGAGGTGACTACATAGGAAGTCTTCCTTCCCTTCCCTCGTGCTGTGTGGCTCGTGTCTGCTGCTGCTGCTTATGGCGTCCTACTATTTTCCATAGCCCTTTTCTAACCACACTTTCCTCATATTAAAAAGATAGACCGTGTTATTTTTTTATTAATAATCTAAAAACATGAAACACACCGCCTGACCCGACGCCTCAATCCAAATGAATTTACATGTCCAATTATATAATCCAATATCTAAATTCTCACCACCATGCCAAACACTGCCAACACGAGCGCGCGCACGCACACACACACACACACACACACACACACACACACACACACGCGCTGTGCGCCAGGAGCGTCTTTTAGCTAAGGCTTAATAGGATGAGCCATACATTTATTCACTCGTTCCCCACAGTATTGATTCAACTTCAAGAGACATTACATGGCCGAGAAAGAGAGAGAGAGAGAGAGAGAGAGAAAAGAAAGAGAGAAAGAAAAACATTCGATTTAGGCATACCACACTGAAAGCTGTAGGCTTGGACTTTCAGTGAGAGCTTTTAGTGAACGTCACATAAACACGTGCGTGCACACACACACACACACACACGAGTGCCATTGTTCACATACTCTTGGCGAGTGTGTTCAGCCAAAGTGGGCTTGGTGAAAGCTTCTGTTTGATTTAAGGCTTTGGCTTGTTGAAAAAGCTGCTAAACCGAATCTCTAGTCACACACTCTCAGTACACACACCTACACACACTGTATGCAAATGATATGGAATCACGGAAAACCCTCAGCACTCTCTGGCTAAAGCCATCGTGTCAACAGAAATATAGGAAAATAAACGTGAGCATATACACACACACACACACACACACACACACACACACACACACACACAGAGACACAGACACACAGGCCAGTGAATACATACACACTTCCACACATTCCAAACACCTGCAGGGGGTTTGCTAAGTGGCGACCCTTCCAGCAGGGCAGCCTCTGCTCTCTCTGGGTCACAGCATCAGTGCTGCATGTCTGAATCGGATGATAGTGTGTGTGTGTGTGTGTGTGTGTGTGTGTGTGTGTGTGTGTGTGTGTGTGTGTGTGTGTGCGTGTGTGACTGGGAATGTATGAATACAAATGGGAGCATGCATGAATGAATGTGTACAAACGCGTGTGAAATCAAACTGCGTGACCCTCCACCGCCCTCTCCCTGTGTGTGTGCATGTGTGTTTGTTTATGTTTACACAAGCGTGTGTGTGTGTGTGCGTGTGTGTGTGTGCGTGTGTGTGTGGAGTTGATGGAGGCATATTACAAAGCTGTCTGAACGTGCCAGGGAACAGGCCGGGGAACAGGGTTACTAGGCGTGACACGCTCAGCCCACTCAGAGGACAGGATGACCAGCTACAGGACACACACACGCGCACGCACACACAGAGAGAGAGGACACCCACGGTCAACTGGACGGCCACAGCAAGATGGTGGGCGCGACGCTGACAAGTGACAGAGGAATCGATGTGTCGTTCCTCTGGTCCTCTCCTCCTCCCTCCCCCTCTCACTCCCACACTCTCTCCTCTCTATCTCTCTCTCTCTCATTAATCCAGTTTCTGTTAAGCGCAGGGCGCAGTCCATCAATCAAGACTCCGACAGTGCAACCGAGGCGCAGGGGTAACAACAGAGAGAGAGAGAGAGAGAGAGAGAGAGAGAGAGAGAGAGAGAGAGAAAGACCAGGGCCCCTTACTTCCCCGTGGACGTCAGAGCCCACGGCTTCTCCCTGTCCTTCTGCTAGGACCGCCGTCCCAGCCTGGCTCTACAGACACACACGCGCCCCGGAGCCCCTCCCTCCAGCACGGCCACTCCACCCCTCACAGCCTCACATGCTCTCCGTCACCCGGGCTCCATGGAGGGGCCGTGGCCCACGTCCACCCATCCATCCGTCTCCGTCCAGGTGGGACAGGTGTGAACGAGGCCGGGAGGAGGGCGGATTTGGGAAACGAGGTTAGGGGGAGGGGGATTTAGTGTAGATGGAAGAGAGTTGGGGATGAGGGACCCGTGTCTGACAGGAGGAGAGGGGGGGGGGGGGGGGGGGGTACCCACAGAAGATTTCAGACACCCGTACAAAACAAATACATGCGGGCGCACACACACAGACACCAAATCAACAGCGCTCTCCTTCTTTCTCCTCCTGCGGTATTCCAAACACAAAGAGTTTGCAGTATATGTATATTGATGTGTGCTGTATTTGACTGCGTCTATTTTTATGACAGACTTTGAAACAAAGCTCAAGGGCAAACGTTAAGCGCAGGCATCAGACGGCCATTGTTGTGGGTTTGTAAGTGCTTCATACTACGTCATGTTCATGTGGAGTGTCAACCAATGTTCACAGTGACAGGAGAGGAGAAAGGACCCTCACACACAGAGAAGAAAGAGTGTCAGCGATCAGACACGCATACCTAATCCTCAGGGATCAAGGAGATCACACACACACACACACACACACACACACACACACACACTCCTTCACACACCTCTAAGCAGTGTTCACACGGGTTAGCCCACAGTGGCCAGTCTGTTCTTTGGCTGAGGGCCCCGTTAATGAAGGGAGACAGGCAGATAATGGGGATAGCACCTGTCCGCTTACACACACACACACACACACACACACACACACACACACACACACACACACACACACACACACACACACACACACGCACGCGCGCACACGCACACACACACACACACACACACACACACGAGATCTCGTGGCCTACCTCCAGCTGCCCCCTCAGCTCCTTGACGTGGGCGGAGTCCTGTGATAGCTCCTCCCTCTGGGAGGCGTCGGCCAGCACGTTCACGGTAGTCTCCGCCTCCTGCAGCCACTTCAGGAAGGACTCCAGCTCGCGGAGGGAGGTCTGCAGGTTCTTCAGCTCGCCGTCCAATTGGGCCTGCCGGTCACTGGCCCTGTCAATCAACATCCACCGGCCAATCAGTGTGCACATTAGAGGGAAGGTGTGAATGAGTGGTGTTCCAATTCATCAGGTAAGTGTCAGCCCAGGAATGAATGGCCGGGTGTGTGTGTGTGTGTGTGTGTGTGCGTGTGTGTGTGTGTGCGTGCGTGTGTGTTCACTCCCACCTGTTGTGGAGGCTGTTCCAGGCCCCGATGTGTTTGTCCGTGACCTCCCTGATCCGCCGGGTGTCGTCGGAGGAGTACTCCCGCAGCAGCTGGCTGGACAGCTCGTTAAAGGTTGCCACGGTGACCTGGCCGTTGGACAGGTCCTGCAGGAGCGCCTGTAAACAACCGGCGGGGCGGCGTGAGGAATTAGGAAACAAACCCTGCTCATCCACTAGCCACCGTAAAGGTTGCCTCCAGGGTTCACTGACTTTAGAGTAAGGGACTGGGTTAAACAGTGGCTGTGTGTGTGTGTGTTGCCGCTCAGAGTTTCACACAGTCGCCCTCTAGTGTCTGCTGGCGGTATTGCATTTGGGGTCACAAGTGACAAAGCAAACGGTTTGAAAACTCATCATCAGTGATGGATGATATGAAACCAATCACGATTTAATAAAGGCCCAGCGTGATGTATGACACGTTCATATCTTAAGGACATTTTGTCCAGTTGACTTTGGCTCAACATTGGAAAGGAATGCTGCGGGTTGAGTTAACGGACACAGCTTTCTGCTGCAATGCAAATCTGGAGGGTTCGCGGGGGGTGCTGGGCAAAGTGGAAAGGTCACGGCCTCTGACCTCGTTGTTGCTGAGCTGCACGGTCAGCGGCTCCCTGGGCAGCTGGAGCAGGGCGTGGAAACGCCCCTCGTTCTGGCCAACCAGGGCCCTCACCCCCTGCCTCTGCTCCTCCCACTGGTTGCTGTGGCCGATCATGTTCTCCAGCTGCTGGAGGCGTGCCTCGACGCCGTGCTGCGTGCTGTCCCATTGGCTGCGCACCTTATCCACTGGGCAAACACAGAGAGACACAAAGAGAGAGAGATGAAATAAATGAATATATATTGAGTTTTGCTGCAGCAATGGGCTAGCTGGAATCGAAATCTTTTCTTTTGAATGTTATCAGATCTTCGACAAAACTGAATTTTAGGAAAAATAAAATGACCCTTAGTAAGCAAATAACTGGACTGGATTGAAAAAATAATTGACATGTTCCCAAAAGTTGGCAAAACTGAAAGAACTATCCTGTTATCATGACAAATAGAGAACGTTGAAATGGCTCTGTGTGTTTGCATGCACGTACACTTCTCTGTGATGGAGGTGCGTATGTCCAGGTTGGAGGTCTTGTTCTTGATGTTCTGGGCCAGAGTGAAGATGTCCTCTAGCTGGGGGTGACGCTGCTCCAGGTCACTCTTCGTCACCTGGGGACCAGCACAGCAAACACACACACGCACACATTCAAACGGATGACACTCACTGCTCCACAGCACAGCGTGTTTTCACTAACTCTTTCCTTACACACACACACACACACACACACACACACACACACACACAGAGACACCCACCTGCAGGCGCCCGATGGTGGCGCGGATCTCCTCGGCGTCGCCCACCGTCACGATGTTGGACTTGAGCATCTGGGTGATGAGGAGCAGCCAGTTGGCCAGCTCGGTGGCCGTCTCGTTGAGGTCGGTGGGGGCCACCAGGTCGGGGCTGCGGGCCGCCTGGTGCAGGGGGTCCTCGCTCAGCAGGCTGGCCATCTGCACCGCCGAAGGCACCGTCGACACTGGAGAGGAAGGGGGAGAAGAAGAGGACGCTGGGTGAGAGGGTCTTACCGGAGATCAGGGGTTCCGCCCTGCCGAGGTTCTTGACTGCGGGAAGTTTTGGTTTTTAAAAGGGACGGCTCGGAAACGGTTCTGACTATGTGTAGTGGGTTTTCCTGGTGGTGGAGAAATGGGTGGCGCGGGCCAGAGTCGGGGAAAAGGGTCGGGACGCTGTCGGGAAGTGTGGCCGTACCCAGCTGCTGGTGCTGGACCACGCGGTGAGAGCTCCACGGCGAGGCGGGCTGCTGGTGAGACTCCTTCAGCCGGCCGTCCAGCGTCCTCCAGTCGGACGCCAGCTGCTCCACCTTACTCTGAGGACAAAGGGGGGGCGGAGGAGAACACACCCTGGCTTATTATATGGAAACCTTCACAGTATTTCTAATGCTAGCGGTTCTAGGGTGACGTGAGGTGAGGTGTGGTGCTGGGAGCAGACCTTCTCGTGGGGCAGCAGCTGCTGCCGTCTCTGCAGCTCTATGGAGCGAGCCAGCAGCTCCTCCAGCTCCCTCTTCCTCTCCCGCATGGAGGCTTCCAGAACCTAGCCGCACAAAAGAACCCCAGTGACCGGAACGTCATGAACATCCTCACGGGAGCTACGGCTACCCAAGTTCCACTGAGCAAAAGTTACAATTTTAACACAAATGTTGGTTTTTACGTTGTGGGTACATTGTGGAAAGCGGTAACCTCTCTTAAAAACCCTCTGAGCTCCTGTTTGTAACAGAGCCTGACGTGTGTCTTCGTGGGCGCGGCGCCGTGCGGCTTGGGGGCCCTTACCTGAGCATCGGCCGGGCTGAGGCCCCTGGAGCCCAGGCTCTGGTGGGTGACCTGCACCCAGTCGATCAGCCGGTTCATCCGGTCCTGGAACTGCCCGTGGCCCTGCACGCCCTCCTCCGCCACCCCCACCTTCTCCAGCAGCTCCCCGGTCACCTGGGCGACAGGAGGGAGACGGGGTTAGCGACGGGAGCCGGGGAGGAAAAGGAGAGAGCGCGACGGAGAGGAAGAGAACGGGGGAGAGAGGGAGAACGCTGTCGCGAGGTTTGTTTAGCGACACCCCCACAGGTCGCGTTAGCCTGCTGCTGTGGCTGCGGCTCCACGTCTGGCTCACCTTGGCCCAGTGGAGGTTGATGGCTCTCAGCTTGCTCCCGTGCTGGTCCCTCTCCTGCAGAGTCACGCCGGGACAGGACAGGATCTGGGGGGCGTGCTTGTTCAGCCAGCCGAGACGCTCACCCTGGACGTCCACCTCCTCGGCCAGGACCTGCAGGGGAACGCGTCACACTGGACTGTGAGGGAGCGGACGTCAGCGGGAACGTTTGAAGGACAGAGGTGTGGCGGGAGAGTTAATTCAGAACCGAGAGAGGTGGGATGAGGGGTTTGTTGACACAGTAAAAGGCGAGGCACGTTCAGGAGAAGGTGAGGTGATGGGGGGGGGGGGCTGGGGGGGGGGGGGGGGGGGTCTGTCTACCTTGAGCTCTGGGAGGCTCTTGTCGCTGAAGGGCAGGGAGCTGACGGCCCACTCTGCCTGCTCCAGCCACAGGGCCAGCTCCGCGCTGCGCGACGCCACCTCCGACAGGCCGGGGTCTCCTCCAGCCAACCTACACACACACACACACACACACACACACACACACACAAAGAAACCTTACTATACACACAGAGATAAATACACACACAGGCAAGTATGCACATACAGATAAATTCCCACATTAGCGCACACACACCGGGCACTCACCCATCAGGCACAGGCGCACACACACGCACACACACACACACACACACACACACACACACACACACACACACACACACACAGAGATTAAGATCTCCATTTCCCTCGAGGCAGTTTTGCGCGGGCATCATCTCAACATTTACATTTCTATCACCGTAACAAACTGATTTAGTATTCTGTAATCATTATCTGCTGCAACACTGATACGGAAATAAGACTTCCGCTCACCCTGGCAAAATTAGCTCACCGTTGCGTGCGGAAGAGATGGCAGTACTGTTTTAAAAAAAATTATTAAATGTCGGAAAATCCAATCGAAACTTTCTAACATATTACAATGTCTAATTGCACTGCAGTAATCTCCCATTCTAACACAATTTTGGTCAGAAAATGACAGCGATGAATATGGTCTTGAGTCTCTGAACTCGCCGTTTCTGTTTTCAGGCCCGTTTCCTTGTCGACTGTCCTCCCCTCCTGTTTGAGCGGTGACATACCTGCGCTGCCTGTCCAAGACCTGCCTGTTGACAGCCCTCCAGCGCTGGTTCAGGGCCAACAGCTTCTCCTCCAGCAGGGGTCCGTCCGGCGCCGAGAGCTGGCCCACGATACGCTCCCCAGTCCTGGACAACTCCACCAGGACGGGCCGGTGACTGGACAGGCCTTCCTCCAACTCCTGGAAGATATCGTAAAAGGGGGGATAAAAAAAAAGTGATTAAGACGGGAAATAAATAGATGAGTAGATGAAGAGATAGAGCGAGCACGGGAAGGGAGGGAGAATGGGAGAGAGGAAAAGACACGGATCCAAGTCACAAAAAGCCTCATCAACACATTTGAGCGTGACATGAATTGTCCAGATCGCCTCCCAGCGGAGCCCATCAACACGATGCATGCAAAGTGCCGACAGGGCCTCGCGTCGGGGGGAGGGAAGCATTTCATGGACGTTGCCTAGCGGCTCCGCGTGTCGAGAAGAGCGTGTCAGCAAAAACAGACCTCTCCACTCACTTCACGTTCCTCAGAGGGCCCTGTCCACCTGTGACACGCGCGGGAGGCAGCGAGCAAGCCGGCCAGAGAGAAAGCTAACCCTGGCTATGTAACCGTACGGTGCATCCCACCGATGATCACGGTAGCAGGGGCTTCAAAGTCGACGCGCGTCCTTGAGAAGGAAACGGCGGCACTCTCAAAGGAACTCGCTCCGGTGTTCCGACAAAGCCAATTACAGGGTCTCTTATCTCTCCTCAATGGCACGTACAGCTAGATGTGAAGTCAGCGCTGCCTGATAGTACGCTACGATACAGGCTCAGTGATAAAGCTCATATGCTGCTTGTTAAGGGGGCAAATTGCTTTTCCAGATCAAAAGGCCACCAGCTGCTTCGATGACTAATACCAAAAATGGTTTGAATTGCTTGATCATGTTTAGACAGTTGGGGAAATGTTTTTTGTTTATCATACATACATCCCCTCTGCTGTTTGCTCTCCTGAATTGATTTATAATATGCATATATACATAATATTTTTTGAATCCTAACCCTACACACACACACACACACACACACACACACACACACAAAAACAGACTCTCGCTACCCACCTCCTGGTGTGTCCTGGCGGCGTCCAGGTCCAGCTGGCCGTCCGGCCCGGTGCCCTCAGCCAGCAAGGTCTCCGTGTGGGTCAGCCACTGGCCCAGGTCGTTGAGGTCACAGTGGAACTGTCTCCACTCTTCCACCGCACGGTCAAAGCCCCTACAGCAGGGGGCAGCAGAGAGAAGAGCCCTGGTGACATGTTGCCCCCGGTGACTCTGGGGGTATGCTGATGCTATGCTAATGCTAGCGCTCTTCTTCATGTAGTTCAGGTTCTCTTAAGGTCGTTCATGTACTCTGAGGATTAGGAAATACGACATTGAGTGTGTGTATTTGTAAGTTCACTGCGCGCATGTTTTTGCAGGGTAGTGTAATGGAAAATTAGACCGTACACAAATCATATCCCTTCATGACTAAGTAGCGATGACGAGGCGCTCGGGAACTGGTCCGTTTCCATTTTCCATCGGGCTTTCACATGGCCGCCTACCTTTGGCATAATTAGCCTGTTTGGCATTGGTGTGTTCAGAACGATCCTTTTTGATGTTGCAGAAGTGTATAGGTCAGCATATTTTATGCACACACACACACACACACACACACACACACACACACAGGCACACACACACAGGCGCACGCACACATCACAGGCACACACACACACACAGGCGCACACACACAAAGAGCAATCAGATGTATAAAATTAATGAGCCTGGAAGCTTATGTTTTAAAAAGCCTTTCAACAAATTCTCATGAAACCATTTTGCAATTCATATTCCGCCAAACCATTTGACCAGGCTCTCCACTTCATCTTTAAAAGGCTGAGTTCAATCGTGTGTTTGCTAAACACAGGCAAAAAATGACTAAACGTAACTTTACTTGGGGTCCTTTCAATAAGCAACTTTTTTATCGTTGTTTCAGGACTTTTATTACTGTTACTGTTTCTTACTGTATATTTTCATCTTAAAATGGAGAGAGTTTCGAGAGAGGGGATTAGGGATCGAGGCACATAAGGTCTCCTCCATGAGAAACCACGGCTGTCCATGACATTCCTAGCTTTGTTGAAGAGATCAAAGGCAAAGGTCAAACCTCATGTCCGTTCAAACGTCTTTTAGGCGACAGTGTAAGAGTGTGAATGCCAGGACACACTTGATAGCGCTCGAGAAATAGCCATTTAACCCACAGACAACCCTCAGAAAATAGAAGGAGCCACCGCACGATTGCTCAGAGAGCAAGATTGAAAAGGTGAGGTTGGCTTTGCGGGTTTTTCGAAAAGGCTGTCGCCACTTCAGCATTCGTAGTGTCACCAATCTGATTTGAATAGCGATATCAGGAGATGAGTTGTCAAATGAGCGGCGTCGCTAATATACTGAATTTAGAGTTTTGTGACACTGCCTATTGGCTATGTTGATTATTAGAAAAGGACTGGCGTGCTGGAGAGCTGTCCTTCTCTCCGCACTTCATTCATCCTCCTACAGGCTGACTTTCATACCAGTGTTGACGCCCAGAGAATATGGTTGGCAATAATCAAGGTCGGCAGAGTGTCTGTGTATGTCTGCGCGTTCTTCTGTGTGTGTGTGTCTGAGTGTTCGATGGGTGTGCTTGAGTGTGTGTTCAAACTGAATTTGCGCATGTGTGCGTCATCTCAATAACCTTGGTCTTTGCTGATCTGCAGTGTGTGTGTGTGTGTGTGTGTCTCTGCTGTATCCTGCCCTGATAAGTGCTGCTGACGTCCCCCCTCTCAGGGTCAGAGGGGGGGATGGACAGGCCTGGCCGTGGAGTCCACTCTTCATTGCCTCTCTCTCTCCATGTTACACCCTCTGTCCGTGTCTCTGCCTCAGCTCGGCTCTGACTCCCAATGCTCTATGTGGATATTGTTCACCATATACACCCCTTATGTGCTGCGTATGGAGCATGTAGCCTGCTTACGTTAACGTTGCCCAGCAGGGGGGCATGCCTCGTCATACATTCGGTAAACCCCTCCCACCAGCATCATTTAAAGATCTGTCTGGGAGGACAGTGTCTGTCAGACATCCAGTGAGCTACGCAGGTAAAAAACCAGTTCCGGTACATATAATTACTTTTACTTCACACTTTGCACGAGTCAGATATTTAGGGGTTCTTTGGTTATGGGGGTTTGAGGTGCTCCACACACCCAGTCCCTAAAACTCACCCTTTATGGAACTGTAGGCCCGGTCCCTAACCCTAACCCACTCACCAGAGCTGTAGAACCGGTCCCTAACCCTAACCCATTCACCAGAGCTGTCGACCCGGTCCCTTACCCTAACCCACTTACCCTTTGACCCGGTCCCTAACCCTAACCCACTCACCCTTTACAGTGACTGTAGGCCTGGTCCCTAATCCTAATCCACTCACCCTTTGACCCGGTCCCTAACCCTCACCCACTCACCCTTTAAGGAGCTGTAGACCTGGTTCCTAACCCACTCACCCTTTGACCCGGTCCCTAACCCTAACCCGCTCACCCTTTATGGAGCTGTGGACCCTAACCCTAACCCTAACCCGCTCACCCTTTATGGAGCTGTGGACCCTAACCCTAACCCTAACCCACTCACCCTTTGCGGTGTCCGTAGACACGGTTGAGGCGGTCCCACTCGCTATTGAGCTGGGTGAGGGCGTCCCCGATCTGGGCCTCCTCCTCGGGCGACGCCCCATGGACAGCTTCCGGCTGCCGCTCGTGGAGGGACTGCACCCGCGCCCCCAGCCGCTCCAGGCTCTCCTTGATGCTCTGAGGGACGGCGGGACCGAGAACGGAGGGACCGAGAACGGAGGGACGGAGGGAAAGAGGAAGGAGGGATGGAGGTGTGGAAGAGGAAGGAGAAACGAAACAGAAGGAATTGATTGTAAAACTCAATGAAAGTGTGAGCCCCCGTTCGTTTCGATATAACCTCTCTCCACGCCCTCCGGCGATCCTTTCCCTCTATAACTCCACTCCCCAGTCTCTCTGTCCCCTTCCCTAAATCCCCTGCCTCCCCCTCCTCCCCCGGCCGGCCTGCCTCACCCGCAGCGTGTCCTCCTGGCTGGAGAAGTCCTCGTAGGGCCCCCCGCTGAGCTCCGAGGAGTTGAGCAGCAGCTCGTTGTCGGCCATGGCCAGCAGCACCTTGTTGACCTCCAGCAGGAAGTCCGACGGGCTGACCGGGGAGGAGGAGGAGGAGAATGCCGCAGTGACACGCTCCATCGGCTCCATCTGCTGGGGGGAAGGAAGGGGTGCGGGTCGAGGAACGGGAAGGACAGCCAAGGGGGTGAGGACGTTTAAAACGGAATGAATAACAAACGTCACATTACAATTAGTGCATACGTTCACCACGTTTAATCCTGAATAGGGTGGTCAAGGCAGGTCTATAGTGCGAAATGCAATGGAGAAATGTGTTTGTGTGTGTGTGTGTGTGTGTGTGTGTGTGTCTCACCTCAGCAGACAGGTCCGCAGGCTGCTCATTGAAGCTGTAGGAGGACGAATCCAGGGACACCTCCACCTGTTTGCTCCTCACCAGCCTCAACTGCTGGCATCAAAGGGCACACACACACACACACACACACACACACACACAGACAGACACATACAGACACACACACAGTCAGTCAAGACAAATTCTTGGCTCCAAGGGCACCATAGCAAACATTAGCCCAACATTAGCACTCTAATCCATTTGTAGATGGGAGGAATAACCGTGTCATTTGCCTGCGACTCATTCTGAACAGTGATTAAACAGACACTGCCTCTCCTACCCTGCGGGTGGTGTACTGTGTCTGCAGGCGCAGCAAGGCGAGGTGCAGCTCCTCCCGGTGGCCGGGGTCTGTGGTCTGTTGCAGCACCTCCTCCCCTCGCCTCAGGAGCCGCTCCACGCCCGCCTTCTCCTCGTCCGCCTGTGGGGGGGGGGGGTCAGGGGTAAGAGGTTAGAGGTCACGTGGGACAGGTGAGGTTAACAGAAAGCACGGTGGTCTCCCGTTTAAAAAAAACAAACAACATAATTGGACAACGCCTGGAAAAAAGCATGGCTCAAGAGCTAGACGAGTTTGATGGCAGTTAAGTTGAAAGCAAAATAAGAAAGAGTACAAGAACCTCCTACACAGCGTATCAAGTTGTCAGACTGTAGAACACTCTCGTGTGTTCATTTGGCAGAGCCGGGGGAGAGAAAAACGGACAGACAAACTCCCCAAGGAGACGAGGGAGCGCTGGAAAACTAAATCAACGCCACGAGGGGAGGGGGGGCAGACCATGCCCTGCCATTGGTGCGTCGCGTCCAGCCACTGTGTGAGATAGCGTGGGGAAGCCTAGAGACCACAGATGGCGCTGACCTGATAGGCCTTGGGCCTAAAGACATAAAGACAGGGGTTGTATATGTGCCGGGTGACACTTTGACGCGACACGGAGACGATCGATTTTTTAACTGGAGGAGTCGTAAAACGGGACATGGGATTATCACACGGCTAGACAGACAATGGGAAAAAATCATAGGGGTTGTTGGGGGTCTTGGCGAAGAGGCTGGTGGAGTGGTGTGTGTGTGTGTGTGTGTGTGTGTGTGTGTGTGTGTGTGTCAAACTATTCTAGGGACTGAACTAAACGCTCCAGTTGTCTTATGCCACATCAGTGCGTATGGCCCTCCTATAGGTGTGGCTCCTCGGTACCTTGTCGTCGTCCAGGGGGGCGGCCCCGGGGTCCGGCTGGTCCTCCAGGGCCCTCAGGGTGTCCGCAAGCTCGGCCTGGAAGTCCTGCACCGGGCTCAGCGTCTCCTGGGTCAGTGGAGGAGGCTGCTGCTGGTGCTGCTGGTTCTGCTGGGTCACCTCCACAGTGCTGGGCTCCAGACTGACAGACGTCTGAGAAGAGAAACCCAAAAGCATCAGACAGTGTTACAATGTTAAAGCAACGTCTTGTTTATATGTTTAAGCAACAGCGGGTTGAACATCTACGCTAGAAAACGTCTTCATTTCCAGGACAAACATCAGAGTTAAAAATATATATTCCAATATAATTCAGGTGTGTGTGTGTGTGTGTGTGTGTGTGTGTGTGTGAGAGAGTGTGTTGCATCGTGCGTGTTTGCGTGTCTCGGTGCGCCCACCTTGGCCGTCTTGATGTGCTGGGAGACCTTGTCAAAGTTGCGGTTGAGCTCGGCCAGCTTGGGCTCCACCACGGCCCGGCAGGCGGCGCCCCGGCTGCTCATCAGGATGACGGCCTGGTCCCTCACGCTGTCCACGCGCTGCCCCACGTCCTCCAGCTCCTCCAGCACGCGCTGCACACCCACACCATTAAGTCCCTTTAGATTAGCCAGCACGCATCCTGTCACACTACTGGATTTGGGAAGTGTGACTAGTCCAAACTTTTAGGGTTTGAACTACGGCTCATAAAATGCATATGGAACCGAATACAGTATTTTGACAATATCATTGTAAAATTAGTTTGATGAATTATATTGATAATCCAGTCCTGCGTTGATGGGGATACAGGTGTTTTATGAGTGTCTTCAGGGTCTCCTCTTCTCACCTTGACCAGCGCCTCCCTCTCCACCGGGGCCAGCCTCTCGGCCTCGTCCAGCTGGATCTGGGTCTGGTACAGCCAGGTGGAGATGTGGGCCAGGTTCTCGTCGAAGATCTCCACTTCGTTCTGGTGGCTCTGCCCGCGGGAAAAGAAGGCAGCGAAGGGGGAAGGGAGATGGACAGGGAAGGGGGAGACGTGAGCAAAGACCAGGGGCAGGGAAATGTCATTTGGCCAGTCTCAACTCCAATGTATGCTTTGATTTGAGCACACAGCATGAACTTCCGTGCAATTTACAATGATTTCTGAGAAATAGCATAGTAAATATAAGGAAATTGTGTTACATTTGAAATGCTAAACAGCATAGTTGGTACAACTAGTTGTGTTTACAAATATTATGAGGTGATTGCATACTGAGATACTGTTATCTCTACTGTGTCCGTGGCTGTGAACGCACCAGCACCGCACTGAGCCAGTCCTCGGTCCAGGTGCGCACGCGGCCCCAGCCCTCGTTGAGGCTGGACAAAGTGTCCTCTAGCTGGGCCTCGCTGCCCTCCACCAGGGTCTGGAGCCCCGCGCTGCTCTCTGTCAGAGTGGCCAGTTCGGCCTTACGGCACTCCGACTCCTTCAGGAGGCCCTGGGATAGAGAACAGACACACACACACACACACACACACACACACACACCGGTTACAACACCATTACACACAGCTAGTAACTAAACAAGGACATTCAAATTGAAGGACAAAACTCACACCCTCAAACACACACGAAAGAGACAGATCTAATACATTAGATCAGATCATTATTATTATCACAGCCAATCAACTAAACACAAACTATTGAAAGCACATAAACCCACCAAACCACTCACCCACCCCCACACACACCCACACACACACACACACACACACACACCCAGGAGCAGCACGACTCACGTTGGCCCAGGCGATCTCAGCGTCGATGTCCGCTGGCATGTCTCCGGCCGTGTTCTTCAGCTGGAGTTGGGTCTCGTTGGCGGTCAGCCAGTCCTGCAGGGCGGCGCTGTCCTTGTGGAACTTCTGGGACAGAGAGAGGGCCCTCTCCAGATCCTGCTTCCCCTCTGTCACCTGGAGGGAAAGCAACAGGAAAAGAGGGAGCGGGGAAAATGGAAGTGTAAGTTTACATCAGATCCTCTATTATGCTTGATTTAGAAATCAGACTGCCTCACATCCATTTTTGTGCCTCACATACATTTTTGTTTTTATGGAGATTTAAAAAATGTATTCTACGTTGTAAAACACTACACACTGAGACAATAGTTCATCTAGGTATCGGTATGTCACGCAACCGTACAACCATATTGTAGTTCTGAAACAAAGGTAATCTTTAAATCAGGTTGTGCCCTCGAGAAAAGCCCTCCTGCACTATGTGTGTGTGTGTGTGTGTGTGTGTGTGTTACCTGGGCTCCCAGGTCGTTGTAGAGCAGTTTGAGGGCGGTGAGCTGTTCGTCCATGGCCTTGGGGTTCTCTGTCTGCTGTTTCTGAACGATCTGCCGGCCCGTCTTGATCACCGTCTCCACCTCCAGCTTCACCTCACTCAGCACCTTGTACAGCTTCTGCAGGCCGCAGCGCAGACAGACAGAGGGGCGTTTATACAGTATGTGTGTATGTGTGTATGTGTGTGTGTGTGTGTGTGTGTGTGTGTGTGTGTGTGTCGTCCGGCTCCCTCACCATGCAGTCGCTGAGGTGGGTCTGGATCTTGTCGGCCTCCAGCTCCCTGACGTCCAGGACGTGGAGCTCGGCCTTCGCCCCCTCCAGCACCCTCCGACAGTCCAGCATGCGCTGCTCAAAGTTGGCCGGCTTCTGGAACAGCTGGTACTTGGTGGAGATCTCCCTCAGCTTCCTCTGTGACCGGACACAGGGAACGTTTAAAAAGGGCCAAACCAACAGAAATGACACACAGGGCTGACTCTCAAAGTTAATCTGGCTACCACCATGTATGTAATTGTTAAACTGTGCATATTGCAATTGTGCACACAGCATATACGGCATATATTCAACATAGGGCATAAAACTGCATCGTTATGCAGCCAATAAAATGCCTATAATGGCCACGGAGAGCGCTCCGATCGGCTCTGTGCCGAGGTGCAGTTCCCCATGTCCCCCAGCAGGTGTCAGCACCTGCAGCTGGTCCAGCATGGTGCCCGAGCGCGTGGCCTTCCCCTCGGCGGTGGCCGGGGGCACGTTGGCCACGTTCCTCCTCCTCAGCTCCTCCACCGTGGACTCGTGGGTCGCGATCTCCGCTCCGATGGTCTGGGGAGACGGTGGGGAGAGCAGGAGTCAAACGTCAGTGTCTACGGAGGATTTCCCGGAGGAAAGTGTGTGTTGGAGTGTGCGTGCCTACAGCGGTGGATTTATGGTGTGTGTGTGGGGATAGGCGCGTGTCTGTGTGTGTGACTGTGTATGCCTACAGCCATGTATTACCTTTCATAACATTCTGCTTGTATTAGAGCGTTATGGTTTGTGTCTGTGTGTGTGAGAGGATAGGAGCGTGTCTGTCTGTGCCTATAGCCATGTATTAACTTTCATAACGTGCTTGTACTAGCGCGTTATGGTCTATGCGTGTGTGTGTGTGTGTGTGTGTGTGTGTGAGGATAGGGGCGTGTCTGTGTGTGTGTGTGTGTGTGTGTGTGTGAGAATTCCTACAGCTGAGTATTTACATTCTTAACCATGTGATTGTACTGGTGTGTTACGGCCTGTGTGTGTGTGTGTGTGTGTGTGTGCGTACGTGCATGCGTGCGTGCGTGCGCGTGTACCTGGGCCTCGGCGGGCAGCTGGAAGGCGTCCAGGCGGTCGGTGAGGTAGGAGGTGAGCGTGTGGTCCAGCAGGCCCAGGGACTCCTGCAGGCCGTGGAGGAGCTGCTCGTTCTCCCTCAGTGTTTGGAGCTGCTGCTCCAAGCCCATCTGACGGCTCTCCGCCTGCCAGGGGACAGAGAGGGGGAGAGGGGGCGGAGAAAGACAGAGAGACGGTCAGTGGTGGGGCTTCCTGGACATACTGAATGATCTAAAACAGATCCAGAACAGAATCCAGACGTTAACCTAATTGAAACAGACGTCTGTCTGCTCTCTCATCATCACTGCCATGGTTGATGGCGATGGTTTCTCAATACACCATTTACAAAATGTCCTCCTAAGAGACAAGCAGGACTTCACTATACACGGGGAACACATTCAAGTAACTGAGGGAAATACTACAGGATACTCAACAGGACTTCGAGTGTTGTTGTATTCAAACAGGCATTCATATAAAAAAAAAACTTGTTTTTGAGAAAGACCCCCTGACTAGAACCCGAGAATGCTTGCGACACAAGGGCCCAATAACAACGCCACTATCAACCAGTTACACACAGCCAAAGAGCCGCTCCAGCAAACCAAACCAACGTCAAATAACGCGTCACGAGTTGCGGCCACCTGACAAGTCCAGAAGCAGTTGAAAGCAGACAGAGCAGTCTGGTCTCACTGCAGACTGCAGCACCAGACCACCAGACTGTCAGACACTGACACGGCGGCCCTGGGCTGTCACAGTCCAATGTAAAGCGGCCTGTTCACGGCCTGTACCCCCCCCCCGTGACGGAGCGAGTAGAAGGTTGACTGACTCAGTTCTTGGCACGCCATTTTTTTGGAGCCAAAGGTAATACGCTTTCAAAGTCCGGTCTTTATTTTGCTACATGCACCTTATTTCTCTGTCTCTCTCTCTCACACACACACACACACACACACACACACACACACACACACACACACACACACGGCGGCTGTGGAGGGGGGCTTACCTGGTGGCTGAGCTGGTCGTAGCGGGAGTTGAAGGCCTCGAGCTTCTCGCTGATGAGCTCGTCCAGGATGCCCCCGTCGATCAGCGTGTGGCCCAGCTCTCTGATCTGCGTCCGGTTGTCTCCGGGGTGGCGCAGCACGCACTCCACCGACTGCAGCCACAGGAGGGAGAGAGACAGGACGGATGGATGGATGAGTGAGGCAGGGGGGGAGGGAGGTTTGACTGGGCGTCCGTAGGCGAGAAGTCAAGAGAGGACGAGACGAGCACGGCTAAGCAGAAAAATAAATGAGTAAAAGAAAAAACAAAAGAAACGAGTGGTGAAGAAGAGGACGGAGAAGAAAGGGCGAGAGGAGAGACGAAGGAAAACCTATAGAGGACGCCGAGAGGACGGAGACGGAACACGCAGACGAGCACAGGAGAGAATGGGTGAGCGTGTTGACGCACACTAACAATAAAGAGAGAACGAAAGAAAAGCACAGAGGAAGAGAGGAAGAGAGAGAGGGAGGATGAACAAAGAGAGACGGGTCCAGCTGGTTGTTTGGATGCAGCGGTGACAGTATGTAGGTCACCCACCACAATGCCCTTCCTCACCGCCCCCAGACGAACAGACAGACAGACAGACCGACAGACAGACAGACAGACAGACAGACAGACAGACAGACAGACAGACAGACACACGGTCAGAGACAGCCTGGAGAGAGGAGGCTCTGATGGCTCGGACGGACGTACGGACGGACATCAGCAGAGGGGAGAGATAGAGAGACGACGGGTGGACAGAGAGAGTGAGGGGTCTCTGACTGGGAACAGTGACGGAAAGAAGAAGGCAGGAAAGCAGAGGACGGAGGAGAAAGAAAAGAGGTCAAAGAGGTTAAGGCCACGGTAGGAGCCAGAGAGAGGGAGGGAGGGCAAGGCGTACAGACGTGGGCCATGAGGCCTCCACTGGTTAGAGGATCCACAGAGGTCGCTGTCTGTGTGTGTGTGTGTGTGTGTGTGTGTGTGTGTGTGTGTGTGTGTGTGTGACTGGGACACCATGGCCCTGGGCTCCCCGGATATAGACACACACACACGGGGGACAGGGACCGGGTGAGAACGAAGAGACACACACACACACACACACACACACACACACGGGGGACAGGGACTGGGTGAGAACGAGGGGGACAGGAGGACGGAGAGGACAATGGAGGGGGTGAGGAAGGGGGGGCAATGAATCACGGGCGATGAGGACGACGATGATGATACTGATGATGAGGAGGAGGAGGAGGATGAATGACACAGAAGGGAGGCGAGGGACAGGGCCGTCAGGGGGAGTCTCATTAGCGAGCAGAGGAGCTGTCACTGTCTGACACTGGGGGTCAAATGACGAGCAGACAGTCTATATAATATGAGTACATGACTAAGCAACGTATGAAATCAGTATGATGAAGAGAGAATGTGTGTGTGTGTGTGTGTGTGTGTGTGTGGGTGTGTGTGTGCGCGCGTGCACCTCCAGGGCCTGGCTCACGGCCTCGGTGCTCTCCGGCAGGTTGTCCGTGGCGCGGAGCTTCTCCTCCAGGCTGTTGAGCCAGCTTTGCTCCAGCTCCAGGTACTGCAGCAGCTCCATCCAGCACGACCACACCTCCTGGACGACACACACACACACACACACACACACACAGTCAACCCCATTCGACACCAACCCACTTCGGAAACACAACCGCTTTGGTCTGTTTGCACACACGCGCGCACGCGCATGCGCGCGCACACACACACACACACACACTGCAACGTGTCCTGTCCCACAGTTAGCGCGGTCTTACCTCCAGGGTGTGACACTTGCTCTTGAAGCGCTCGCACAGCTTCTGGTAGTTGGCCAGCACGCCGTCCAGCTCGCCCGTCAGCTCCGGCCCCGGGCTGCCCTCCCCGCCGTCGCCAGCGGGGGGCGCCCTGCTGACCAGCAGGTGGATGCTGTCCTTCAGGATCTTCACCCGCACCTCCTTCTGCAACACGTCCTCTTTAGCCCTCTGTGGAAGAGACACGCCCAGGAGGGGAGGAGAGGAGGGACAGAGTTACAACTCAGTAGAACAGGACAGTGACGGTCTCCTCTCCGCAGGTAGCAGCCATAGGCCTCCTCTTTATCATTAAACAGTTAATACAGGATGACTAAGTCTAAAGAGGCCCACCCTCATCTCGTGCAGGGCCGCCTCCAGCTCTTCCGGGCCCTTGTACTCAAAGTCCCTCATGAGGAACTCCTCGTCCACCTGGCTCATCCACTCCTGCATCTCGGCCAGGTCCTTCCTCAGGTTCACCGCTCGCTCCCGGTGCTCCGCCACGCGCTCCTGGTGGCTCAGCAGCTGGGGTGCACACGCGCACACACACGCACACGCATACGCACGGAGGCAGAGGATGAGCACACACTTGTATAACCCCACTCACACACCCCCGAACACACACACGGACACAAAAGTGGCACTGGTTCCTGTTTGTTCTTCCTCACCTGTTTGCTCAGCGCGTCCCAGCGGGCCTGGCACTGCGCTGTAGTCTCCTGCCCCCAGTGGGACAGTCCCGGTACTGCAGCCCCCTGCACCGCCGACACGTTCTCTGCCATCTGCTTCAACGAACTCTCCACTGACTCCATCTTAGTCACATACTCCTGGGCGACAGAGAGAAGGACGCAAAGGAGGAACATTGTTTTAAATTAACTGTAGGATATTTTTCCTAATAATGTTCAAACAATAATAAGAATTGATCAGGAGTGACAGCTTTTGTATTTTATTTTTTTTACGAGTCACACCAAGGTGGTCTTGAATGACCCCTGACCTTGCACTGGTTTAGCTCTTCCTGTAGTCTCTCTGCATCGCCTTGTCCTATGGCGTCCCGTGACATAATCTCCTGTACCCCATCCAGCCAGCATTCCACTTCCACCGCGCACACCTGGACAAAAGTGGAAACAAAAAGAGGGTCTGAACTACAAAAATACAAGCGTAGTCAAGCACATCATGGAAATCTTTGAAGAATAAAAAAAAACGAATCAAAGTCCTTACTTGATTGTCCTTCTGGCTACCCAGGATGCACTGCAGCGTGCCCAGCTCCTCGCGGGCCCGGGAGGAGAGCTGACTCCACGTCCGGAGCTGGGCCGGGTCCGAGGCCTGCTGAGTCTGCTCTATCTCGATGCACAGAGCCTAGGGGGGAGAGCGGCCACGTTCAGACTACAACCCCCAGCCGAGGTAATACCTCCCAGATCCCCCACGAAGCCACTGAAGCCATTAGAGGAGAACACGCCAACGGTTCACCTCCTCATCCAACGTGTGTGTATGTTGTTGTAGGTGTGTGTGTGTTGCTGGCTGCCTAGGTCAATGACCTCAGCGGGGCTCAGCCTGTGATCCCTTCCTGGCTCAGGACCAGGGTTAAGGGAGGTCTAGCCAGGCCCGGGGCAGCTGTGCCAGGGTGTCGCTAGCTGGCCGAGAGGTGTTGTATACGGAGCGGTTAGGAGCTCCAGACCCCCCCCCCCCCCCCGGGCCGTGGGCATTGTGCCCAGAATGTGCCACTTCCAAGCTCTGGAACCGCGCTCTGTATCTGACACGATAACCAGGCCTGGGACCAGCTCCACATTCCACAGGATAAGCACACACACCGAGACACGCAAACGCGCACACACACACACACACACACACACACACACACACACACGCTTCCCACTGTCCTTCTACCCTCTGGGTGTTTGATACAGTAAAGGAGAGGCATGCGAGTGAGAATGGCCTGCTTTGTGAGCGGAGCAGAAGAAAAGGGATTCTCACACACAAGCACGCACACACACACAGAATGGTTGACAGAGTGAGGTAAGAATGGGACCCATTGTGAATTGTAGCAGTTGTGGGATGGCTAATCCAGACAGACTACTGTCAGTATGAACATCCTCTAGGGCACATTCCGCCCCGCCTCCCCCCCCCCCCCCCCACACACACACGGGGCCAGCAGCTCCACACGGGCCCCTTGCCCGAGCCGCTCACCTGGGCCCGCTCCACGGCCTCCTCGGTGGTGGGCAGGTCCACGATGCCCTCCCTCAGGGCGCCCAGGCGGGCCTCCAGGCCCTCCACCAGGTCCAGGGTCTGGCTGCTGACCGACTGGTGCTCGGCCAGGGCTGGGGGAGGAGAGGTTTGGGATAAAGGTTAGAGGCATTAGGCCCACCACCAGAGGGCATGCAACGGTTTGGGAAATACCAACGGCAGTTTGGAAGGGGTGTGTCTGTGTGTGTGCGTATGTGTGCGCACTGTGTCTATGTGTGAGTGTGTATGTCTATGTGTGAGTCTATGTGAGTATGTATGAGTGTCTGTATGTGTATGTGTGTGTCTACGTGTGAGTGCCTGTATGTGTATGTGTGTGTCTATGTGTGAGTGTGTGTCTATGTGAGTGTGTATGTGCGACTGCCAGATCTCTGAGTGTCTGTTTCTCATCAGATAATAGGCCAGCTTTCATAACTGGTCCGGCCAAGCCTGTCCGTCCTGCAGAGCTCAGAGCTCAGCTGTCAAACTTCACATGACGAGTGCACAACACACAATGCCACGCAACTGTATCCACCCACACCTTTTTTGAAGGACAAGCGCGGCCACTAGTTTGAAGTGAGCACAGGAAACAAAGTCCTCTCTGGAGCATGAAACAAACACGCGGGCGCGTCTGCAAGCGCCGTCTTCCTCTTTTCCCCTGCCCGTCTGCTCCCATTGTCTGTCCCATAACCAGGAGATTTACAGCACGCCTAATCCTCCCCTGTTTATAAACAGAGGGAGCGGAGAACAGAAAGGGGGAAAAGAGAGAGAACAGAGAGGGGAGAGAGAAGGGGAACAGAGAGGGAACAGAGAGGGAGAACAGAACAGAGAGGAGAACAGAACAGAGAGGAGGAGAACAGAGAGGAGAACAGAGAGGAGAACAGAGAGGAGAACAGAGAGGAGAACAGAGAGGAGAACAGAGAGGGGGAGAACAGAGAGAACAGAACAGAGAGAAGGAGAACAGAGAGGAGAACAGAGAGGAGAACAGAGAGCGGAGAACAGAACAGAGAGGAGGAGAACAGAGAGGAGAACAGAGAGCGGAGAACAGAACAGAGAGGAGGAGAACAGAGAGGAGAACAGAGAGGGGGAGAACAGAGAGGAGAACAGAACAGAGAGAAGGAGAACAGAGAGGAGAACAGAGAGCGGAGAACAGAACAGAGAGGAGGAGAACAGAGAGGAGAACAGAGGGAGAACAGAGAGGAGAACAGAGAGCGGAGAACAGAACAGAGGAGAACAGAACAGAGAGAAGGAGAACAGAACAGAGAGAAGGAGAACAGAGAGGAGAACAGAGAGCGGAGAACAGAACAGAGAGGAGAACAGAACAGAGAGGAGGACAGAGAGGGGGAGAACAGAGAGGAGAACAGAGAGCGGAGAACAGAACAGAGAGGAGAACAGAACAGAGAGGAGGACAGAGAGGGGGAGAACAGAGAGGAGAACAGAGGGGGGCCCTCGGGGAAGACCGACCGCCGTCGAGCAACATGGCTTTCGTTGGCCTCAATCCAAAAACCTCAGCGTTCTCAAAGCCAGAGGGGCAAAAACACACACGCACGCACGCGCGCCTAGGTTCCTAGACAAAAGGGTTCTTCTTTACAGTTGTTGTTGGCAAGGAGCAGGGCCCATAAATTCCGGGGGGAAAATTACGATTGATTTCACAAGTTCTCTTAAACCTGGTCCTCAGGTTCGGCTTGGCAGACAGAGTCGAATAGAACGCACAACACACACACTC
This sequence comes from Galaxias olidus, assembly GCA_026901105.3. Classification (NCBI taxonomy): domain Eukaryota; kingdom Metazoa; phylum Chordata; class Actinopteri; order Galaxiiformes; family Galaxiidae; genus Galaxias; species Galaxias olidus. The sequence continues at coordinate 74,251 of JAPMUY010000108.1, read as the reverse complement.
TCTCTCTCACACACACACACACACAGCCCGAGTGGTCATATAAGGGCATCGACCATTTCTTACGTCTGGCCAAGGCTGAGGTCATATTTACACAGACCCAGCAGTAAGAGACTCGTTTATCTGGCGTCACTCCTTCAGCGAGCATAAATTCCTTCCTTCGGATTCGAGCTGAAAAAAGAATCCTGGGGGACAGAGTTGCCAGGTGGAGTTTTTAAATATCCAACAGGGGCCTGTGTGCCAGGCTGGCTGGTTTAACAAGCCTAACCTCCGGAGCTTTCCTGGGTCCTACCTGTGGTGACCTCCTGCTCGCGGCCGCGGAGCTGCTGCAGGGTGGAGGCGTGGTGGGCCGACACCACCACCACGCTGTCCCTCAGGGCGGCCGCCGCCCCCAGAGAGCCCGCCTCCGTGGACGCCCGCTCCAATCCCAGGCTCAGCGCCGCCAGCTGGGCCAATCGGGACTGGTCGGTTCGAAAGGAGGGAGGAAAAAAAAAGTTAGAGAGTTGGCGACCGATCTAGCACGTAGGGGTCTGGTCCTTAGATTAGCACACAGGTGGATGTAAAGCTGGTGTATATAAATACTACAACTAAGTGGGTTTTATGACGAAATGTCTGCCATAAAGCGACGCGAGTTGAACTTGGGATCATTAGAATGGAACGTGGCAAACAGTGAAGGGAGAAACCTGTAAGGGATGTGTCTGGTAGGGTTCGCCCTCAGGGTCAGAGCCAGGCACTACAGCGTGACGGCGGTTCACCTCTCACCTGGCACTCCGCGGCGTCGCTTCCGAGCCCGTCCTCGTCTCGGCTCCGTTTTCCGGCGGTGGCGCCGAGCCACGCGTCGTGCTCCCCCAGCGCCCGGTCCAGCTGGGCCAGCTCGGCCGCCACCGCCCTGGCCCGGCTCTGGAGCCCGACGCGCTCGCGAGCCGCCTGCAGCTCCCTCACGCACACGTCCCACTCGGTCTGGGCCAGGTCCACCTCCGACCGCACCGCGTCCACGCACTCACCTTCTGACGGAGGGAGAGCACGGGGGGAGGAAGGCGGGGAGGGAGGCGGAGAGGGGGAGAGAAGGAACGCACAGAGGGGAGGGGGTTTGAAGGTGGAGGGTATGGGGAGCAAGTGAATATAAGTGGGGCCCCAATAAGACATGATAGAAAAGTCAGCAGTCTACCACCTGCTTCTAGTGCCAGGTAAACCCATAAAATGGAGGGCCAGTGTAATTTATTGCGTTGGCTATATAAAAATCAGCAGCGCTGGGAGTCAAACAGCAGACTTTAATGACTCTACCTGTGGGGGCACACACACACACACTCTCTCACGCACACACACCTAATCATTGGCAAACAAACCTCGCAGGATGTCAGAAAGGAATCAGGCTTTTAAAACACAAGCCAAATCCCGAGCGGCGGTGGAACGGTGGTTAAGGGTGACGGGACAAAACAACAATAAATACAGAGGGAGGCTAGCTCCTGATGGAGCCGATAAGAACAGCACAGCTCGTAAAAGGCAACACATCTGAGGTGGCAGTCTATGAACCTCCAGCTCAAAAAAGTGAAGGATCTTATCTCCTTGGGTCCGGTCTAGCATTACTACTCGGGAACCAACATTTGGTGAGTTCACACAAAGACGATGTCTGATTAAAAGCGTGGATTAAAATCGATGGATTACCTCTTTCCAACTGCTCCATCAAGCCCCGCCCCTGCAGAGTGACCTGACCAACCGGGGCCTCCTTGGCTAAAAGCTCCACCTCCAAAGCCTAGAGTAAACCAATCAGAAAGCAGACACCGCCACAGTGAATCCAGTCATCTGGAAAATGTTGAGTGTCCATGGTAGTTGTAGTTCCTGGGGAGGCCTACCTGTAGTTGCTCCTGTAGGTCAGGGGTCTCGGCTGCGGCCTCAGGGTGAGCGGAGGCCAGAGCCTGAGCGGAGGCCTTCCACGTCTTCATCCACCTCAACACGTCCGATAGGTCACTTTCCAAACTGAAGAGGCACGAGAAAAGCGCAAATAAGTGTGTGTGTGTGTGTGTGTGTGTGTGCGTCTGTAAGTGAGAATTGAATGGGGTTTCCATTGAGTTTGGCTAATGGTTGAGGAGAGGTGTCCACCAGTAACCTGGGCTTTCAGAACTGCTTTCCCACGTCTCTCTTCTCGAGCGGAGCCCTGTTGCTATGGGCACTTTAAACCAGCGCTGAGTGTTTGGTACCACCGCAGGAAGTCAAAGAGCCTGTGCTCCTAATGGATTTCCTATGGTCGCTTAGCGAGGCTACTTATTATAGCTCCAGAGAGCTCTCCAAACAGCCTTGCATCTTCACACAAGCTCCTGGTGGAGTGTGTTGGTGTGTGTGTGTGTGTGTGTGTGTGCGCGTGTGCTCTTACGCTCTCCTGACTTCTGCGTCGGTCTCCACCAGTCTCTTCTTGGGAGGAGCCGGCGGTGTCAAGTCCTGGTCGTGGCTGCGCGTGGCCGCCGCCACGGCGACCGTCTCCACGGCGCCCCGCTCCTCGGCGGGAGTCATGCCGGCGGTGGTCACAGCCTCCGTCACCTTGACGATGGGTCAGAACAGGCGGGTGAATGTGACTAATGACTCAGACGCAGCTAATGACCTGTACCGGGGCCCCCGCTGTGGGGTTCGGACATGGCCGCCTTCCCCCTTCCCGTGTCAGCCTGGGAGCCCCAGTAGAGAGGAACGCGCCTTCCTTCCGCTCACTCCACGCACTTTACTCAAGTGAGGAACGTCGCACGCAAAGTCATCGAAATGACAAAGGTTAGGAGAAAAGTGAGACTCTGTCATTCTTTTGTAATTGAATGTGTATGTGTGTGTGTGTGTGTGGGGGGGGGGGGGGGGGCGGGGCATTTAAAAGCATGCTGGCCTGGAGGGGTGCTTTTGTAAACATGCTGACATGTTGTTACAGGTGCACTATTTTGAGCATGTATTCCTGTTTCCTCTTCATTCTCTCTGTTGTGTAAACTGTGTACAGTGTGGGTGTGTCAAGGAGGGGGAGACAAGGCGGGAGACCGCCTGATAACGAGGGAGAGACTGTGTTTACTACCGTCACTCATCCAAATAGACGATTCTACATTTGTTAGATTCCATATCTTCCCATGTTTTGCATGTGCATTCGGGGTATTAGGTGGGGTATTATTGACGCAGAGAGACAATCAATCAATCTGAATATGATCCAGTTTCCCTCCAGCCGTGACAGTTTAAACAGAGCGGTGGGAAACTGGCGGCTCAGAGCGGTGGGAAACTGGCGGCTCTGCCGGCTCCGTCTGGCTCTCCTCAACGCGCTTCATGCCAGAGTACCCAATTGGGCCAGCCAGTCTCCATGGCGATCAGATGATTAGCACCCTTTCACATCACCGGAGGTATCTTTTTGGGCAAGTGAGTGTGTGTGTGTGTGTGTGTGTGTGTGTGTGTGTTTAGGCTGAGAGGTATTAAACTAAATAAGGACTAAGGTGGGCCTTTCACAGATGGTGAGGAGGGCATTTCTACTGAGGATGAGGAGGAGATCACATTTGGTTTGAACCCGTAGGCCTGAGTGGAGCAAAGGGCACAGACGCACACACAGACACACACCTGGAAGGAGCAGTCCTCCAGCCTTTGGACCAGGTCGTCCCATCTCTGGGCCAGTTCCTCTGTGTCCTGGTTGATCCGCGCCCCCGCCTCGGCGCTCCGCAGCAGGGAGCACACGTCCTGGCCGGCGTCCGACAGCTGGTCCAGCGTCCGCCTCTTCTCCTCCATGTCCTCCTTCAGAACCTGCAGGGGCGCGCCAAGGGGGAGGGGGGTCAAAGGTCGCACATAGGATGGCACGGAATGGAACGCGAGTTGAATGCTAGATTTGCACAAATGATGAGGTGATGTAACAGAAAAATTACAGAAATGAAATGTACCCAAAAGTAAACAAACGCTAACAATAACTCTGCACTCAATCAATAAACTGAATGAATGAATAAAACCCATGAATTGAAAATTCTGAACACATTTGTGAGTAATCAGCGTCACTGACCAGACTCAGGTCTAGTCGGTCAGAGAGTACGTGAAAGATTCTTACAGGGCCGAACTCAAAGCAATGGCAACACTGGGTTAGAAGCTCCCAAAGTTGACAGGCTGTTTTGATATTGCTATTAGGAGTTTCAGTCCACAGGCACCGTATGAAATGTAATCCATCAGGCAGCGGCCGACTGCACTTGATCGAACAAAACCTGATACTTTTTGGAGAACAGCTCCATAAAAAGTCAAAAATAAGTTTGCTAGTATAACTCACTATGCTTATATTGTTACTATAAAAAATATATCCTTACTTAAAGTGAAAGTGATTGCCATTCCAGATAAATAAGCTTATTTTATTAGCATCGATAGCCACATTCATAGTTTAGTGATAGCCTGGCACACGCAAGCAAGCTAAACCACTTACCGCTAACGTTCGGACGTTGGCGTTCACTTCTTTGGGATCCTTGAAATCGCTGGTCTGGACCTGGTTCAAGGCCTCCTCTTTCTTCGCCAGCCACGCTCGGAATAAATTCTAGCGGAACAATAAGAAAGTAATAGGATTCATTTAATATGACGTGCCAAAAGCTACAACAAAAAATGATAAAAATGGAGCAAAGTGGAGAGCAGTTTATATATGAGCACATTTTGGGTTTTCTATATCGAGGTAAATGGCATAATTAATTTTGACGACAATTGAATTGTCTGCCTTTCCAAAGAAACTTTTCAACCTGTTTCGTGCTTATAATAGTAGTTGATAAGTGTTTGCCCCACTTATAGAGACACTCCACATACTAGCTTGAATGGAGGACTTTATTTGGAAATTCAATGATGTGAGTTTGAACGAAAAGGCAGGACATTCTATTCACTACAAAAGGATGAAATTCAATTAGGGAACCATAGTCCCTGGGACGACCTTGAGTGAGTTTAAGTACAGGAGAAACGACAAGTACCTATGGAAGTCATTGAATGAGCCACTCTGCACTTTGTGTGTGTGTGTGTGTGTGTGTGTGTGTGTGTGTTGCCCCACCTGCTCCTCCAACAGCTGCTGCCACACCCCGAGGACCTCCTGCAGTTTGTGCCACCTCTCCTCTGTCCAGCGACACACAGCTGCCCAGCGCTCGCCCAGAGACTAAGGGATAGAACGACAAACACACACATCGGGAAAAGGGTTGGAGATACACAACAGAAGATATCCCATTGTTTGTCACAAATTATTCAGCAGGATATGCAAACTCAGCCAATTAAACTACAGAATTTAACAACAATTTATGAGGCAACATGTATGAAAGTATTGTACAGACACTTCTTGTGTAGATGGATATGGATGGGTCCCTCACCTGCAGCTGGTCCTCCAAGGCAGCGGTGGCGCTCTCACCACTGTTCTCATCCACCACCACCACCATGTGGGTCAAAGAGTTCACCTTCACCTGCTCAGCCTCCAGATCATTCTGCAACGCCTGCAGGTTGACACACAGACACACGCAGAGAATGTCACTTCGATAGGCCATATTAAACATTGACAGAACAGTGAATTAAAACCGGGTCACTTCATGCAAAGACCAGTAGGGCATTGACACTTGGGAGATCCTTCCAGTGACAGTCCATCATGTGACTGTTCTATTTGTGGGCTGACAATACAAAATGTAACTACTCAGACTGTGGGAAAAAAATAAAGTGTGCCCGTCCACATTCAGGGTCATTGACCTCATTCTGCACAAACGAAGGGGCGGGTTGGTTTAATGTGCCGAGAACGTGTCACGTCCTTGGCTACTTCCTGGAACGTCCGTGTTTACAGTGGGGTAAGCCAATCCAGGCCGGCCTTACTTTGTGCTGGTCTATCTGGGTCCTGTAGCCCTCCATGTCTCCCGCCGTCGGGTCGGTCTCCATCTTTCTGATGCGATCCTCTGTCTGCGTCAGCCAATCAGAGAGCTGCTGCAACTGTTGCTGCTGGAGATCCATCAGGACCTCGTGCAGCCTGAAATCAGAGAGAGGGAGAGAGAGAGAGGGAGAGGGAGAGAGAAGGGGGGGGGAGTGTTACGTCAACGGCCGTGCCCCAGAATTGTCCCTCGTGTTTGTGTGCGTTTCTCTGCCCTTCTGTGCTCCCCTGCCGGTCTCTCTCTGTTTGTTTATGTCTCTGTCTCTCTCTCTCTCTCCCCTCTGGTTGCCAGCTCCACCAGCACACCTGCTCCTAATTACCACCAGCTCACCTGCTTTCAATCAGCTCGTCTACTCAGCAGGCGTACATCAACAACGGTTTCTCATCGTCAAAAACGGTTGTTTCTGCTTCAGTGGTGTCGATTCTTCTAGACCTTTCTAGTGTAAGCGACTAGCTCTTCGTGTTCCCATTCCTTGTTCAGGACCATTCCTCGCCTGCATTTCCAGCCTGCCCACGCCGTTCACCAGCCCGTCTCACCTCCCAGCCTTCCACCACAATAAACCTTCATAAACCCTCATCTTATCTCCCGTTTGGGTTCTGTCTGTAGCACACTGTAACAGGAGGGGGGGGGGGTTGTTTAATTACGGCTTATTTTGCAAGTTGCCCCGGCCGTATTGTTTCTTTTGTTAGTCGTGGCAACCGAATGCATTAATTGAAAATGAAATTGAATTGAGAGCCGTAGAGAGAGGCCGAAAGAAAAGACATCATACACTGGGGGAGAGAGAGAGAGAAGCTGAAAGGCTAACTTTGTGTCAACTGGAGCAGGCCGGGGCAGCCTATTCAGCCAGCTCACTGCACTGTATTCTCCCTCGGGTAATTAATTACCTCGTAACAATAAACTGGCTCCCACACGGGCTGTGTACACACACACACTTACACACAAAACCCATAATTAGTCGTGCTTAAACAACTTTCCGTTGGCGGCTATAAGCAAAGTCCATGGACAAACATGAATAGGTGTGTTTGTGGGGGTTGGTTGTGTGTAAACATTAATGTGTAGCTCTATTTTAGTGCATGCAATTGTGCGTGTGTATCTGTGACTAAGTAAACTATATATACTGTATATGCATGTATGTATATATGTGTGCGTGTGTGTGTGTGTGTGTGTGTATCTGTGACTACATCTACATTCTATATATGTGCGTGTGTCTACCTGGACTGTCGGTCCATGCTGGCCACCCGGAGGCTCTCCCAGCGGGAGTTAAGGAGGGTCATCTGTTCTCGGATCTCCTCCTCTTCCTCCTCCGTCAGGTGGCCCTGGCCAATCAGCTGGTTGCCCGCCTGCAGCACATTACCTACGCTGCTCTGGTGCGCCGTCAGCTCCATCATGAAGGCCTGCCAGAGGTCAAAGGTGACGAGAGAGAGTTCAGAGGGAGGAATTCAAAACTATAAAAAGGCAGGAGTCTGACTAATGGAAAGACATTTCACGACGTTCGCCCACGACGCACCAAACTCATTTTTCACTCACGTAAAAACCGTCGCTCCGCCTAGCAACAGCCATGTGTGAGGTTTTGTTTTTCTTGGGGAAGACTTCTGATTGCAAATCTGGAGGGCGACCATTACCGCTCCGCACATAAATACACACGGCCACAGAGAAGGCAGCGTATAACCCCCACAGAAGCGCTCGTGCTCTGAGCCGCAGCGGGAGACAGATTTACAGGGCTCTGCTGCCTGAACCTGGCCGGGCCTCTAAGGTTGGCAGGCAGAACTTGGCAGTCGCAACGGGAAAATCTGGACCCGTTTTTCATCCGCCCGCCTCTCAAGGCGCTCGCTAGCCTCTCGGCACCACGTGCAGCCCCGGCGCAGTTGTTGCCGTAGCGACGGTCTCGCTGGTCTTTTTGAAGACGTGGGGGAGAGGGCGGGGGGGGGGGGGGGGTTGTCAATCGAGCGGCTAATTGTCAAAGGGAGAGGAACCTCTTCTGGGGGACAGACAGACAAAAGTTGGAAGGTGGGGGGCTGGCTGGCAAGGTAACCCCTCTGGGGAACTGCTTTGCCGTAGCTCTTGTTGCAAACAGCTGGCCCCATGAATTGACTTATTGTCTATAGCTGCTCTTGCTGGATGACTAAGCACTTTCCAGAAGGGCAAGCACCACCGAGCGCACTCTTTTTTATTTGGTGGTTGTGGGGGGGGGTTCTGGGGAAGAAACTTGAAAATGTTCTCCCAGGGTTTTCTTTTTTTCCGAAAGGGCTTTGGAGCTCTTGTTTTTCTCTAGCAGCTCCGAGACTGTTCTGACCTGGATTCCAAACATTAGACTCTCAAATAGCCCATTCCAGCCAAGTGCGAGACACAGCCAGCCAACTGCACACCCCTGCACACACTCGCACAAATTCCACACCCTCGCAAACACACCGTGATCTGGAGAGAGAAAGAGAGTGCGAGCACGGGGGGTCTACGGAACGCTGCGCTCTGCTCAGCAGAATTCCTGGCAGTCCCAACAAGTACCGAGCATGTTCTCTGGGACGTGGGAGGCCCTTTCCCGGGAACATTGCTGTCCTCCATCCGACGCTCGAGCAGGAAGGGTGACTTATCACTGAGCAGGACATAGAGGGACCGCTCACTGTGCGTGTGTGTGTGTGTGTGTGTGTGTGTGTGTGTGTGTGTAGTGTGTTGATGCCGGCCTTTATTGCATCAACGAAGCGCGGGCCCAGACTTCCCTCAGTGACACACAGTTCTGTTGTTCTGCCTCTGCACGTCAGCACGTGGAAATTCACATGAAACCAAGTGAAGGTGCACACCGCCATTGAGTTCCCTTTCGTCTATAAGGTACTTACACCAACACCATGTGTGACATGAGGGAACTGCAGCGCTCTACATACACACCTTCTACTGGCCTTGAATGCCTTTACAGGGAGATTATCTGAGTGGGCGAGCGCGTGTGTGTGGCTGTGGGCGTACGCGGGCGTACGCGGGCGTACGCGCGCATACGATGACATAACCCTCGGCGCCTTCCCTCCCTGAATGCCCGCTCCGGCCCCCCCGCCCCCCCCTCGACACCCCCTCATACCTCGTGGGTGTGGAACTGCTCCTTGACCTCCTCCACGTCCTCCGACACCTCGTCCTGCATGTGCAGCGCGTCCTCGGCCGACAGCAGCCAGGTGAGCACCTCCTCCAGCGTGGCCTGGTAGCCGTCCAGGTCCACCTCCAGGGGGCCCTCGTCGCCCTCTTCCTCCTCCTCCGCCATCTCCGCCAGCCTGCTGGGGGTCTCGGCCCGCGGGCTGCCCCCGGCCCCGTCTGGATCCGCGGCCACACCCAGGACCTGCTGGGGGGAAAAGTGGGGAAACGTTGACTCGGGGTTGATTTATTCGTAGTCTTTTCCTAGTAGAAGGCTCGACGATGTTCAAATGATGTGGCATGCCATCGTTTGATTTAGGAGTGGGATCATTAAGAGAGAGAAAGCCTGTACCTATCATGTTGTACATTATGAAAGGACGCAGCGTAGGAAAGCCTCGAGGCGACGAGACATTCATGTCTAAGCCATACACTTAGAATACTGCAAAGGGAACCCAGGCACAGCAGATCAATGCTAAGGCCTTCACCAACGACCAGACCCGTCGCACAGGACATTGTCCCGCCCGCCAACCCGACCTGATAGATCGCTTCCTGCCCTCCTCCGTGTAAAACAAACCCACTGAGTCTGAAGGTCATCTTGGCCATCTGTGTGTGTGTGTGTGTGTGTGTGTGTGTGTGTGTACAATGAAAATAAGTGTCAGACGTCTGGAGGAGACCAAGGCCATTAGATCCAGAGCCCAGCCCCTGAAAGAGAATACCAGGCTGGCTGCTAACACAGGACCCAGACACGGAGCGCGGAGCGCCCCTGGCAAGCCGGGCAGGTCAAGCCTCATTCCAGAAATAACACCGGCCAGGGCTCTATGTTAACACGGCAGAGTGGGTGGAATGCTGGGTAACCTAGTGCCAACACAAATGGTGCAGGGGTGAAGGGGAGGGGGGGTTAATGTCATTCAAATCTGGAAGGCCAAATAGTTTAAGATAGAGACAGAGGAACCGGACCAAAGCACAGATGAAAGATGGAGTGAAGATAGGGAATGGCTCAGAGAAACGGACAGTACTCCATTTTTAGTCGAGCAGGCCCTTGAAACATTTAGCAAGCCGTATGGGGTTATCAAAAAGGCCCATCAGTGAGTCGCTCGGGGACACAAAAGGCCACTAAAGTGCTCCAGCCTCCGCTCCCAGAAAGAAAACGAGAAAAAGCTAAACCAGTTCTCATATGGACCGAGATGAAACGAAAAAGTTTCGAGATTTCGGCCAAATGCAGCCGGGCCAGGACGAGGGAAATGCTAATAGAGGCTGAGGTTGGCTCCGGCAGATTCAAGTGGACCTTTGTTTCCCAGCCTCAGATTCCCCGGGAGCCCGTGTAGCAGCAGCTCAGGGAAAGGTCATCTGTTGAAAATGCTCCATGACATTTGGACATTTTGGAACCAGACGCCCACATGTTGTAAACGTCTTTGTTAGCACAGCACCCAGCCTAACCTTGGTATGGAGAGAGGTGGGGGGGGAGAGAGAGAGAGAGAGAGAGAAAGAAAGAGAGAGAGCGTGTGCGAGTGTGTGGACGTCTGAATGAGTGAGAGAGGGTGCAAAGAGAAAAACAGAGCGACGGACAGTCCAAATAGTAGAAGAATAAAAAAAAAAATCGGAAATGGGTGAAAAAGTGAGTGTGGTAAGCTGAGAAACATTGAGTGCCAGAGAGAGAGAGAGAGAGAGAGAGAGAGAGAGAGAGAGAGAGAGAGAGAGAGAGAGAGAGAGAGAGAAAGAAAGAAAGAAAGAAAGAAAGAGAGAGCGCGCTGGCACCGCAGAAGCCCGGCTGCACTTATGGACTCCACCGCTCGGTAAATAGCTGTGGGTTGGCCTTCGGAGCCAAGCCCTCGTAGTCCCCGTGTGATCTCCCTTCAGCTCCACTGCCAGCTCTCAGAGAGGCAGCGCAGTGTTTCTGGGGCATGTCAATCATTACCACGCTAACTGCCATGACTACTCTCTCCAAGAGGCAATCTGGCATTAGTCAGAATCCCACTTGGCGAACAAGGTTAATAATCAAATCAGAATCTACGCTAGCTCGTTATGATCATACGCTGGCATACCATTCAAAAACTAGTTCTGCAAAAAGAGCTTTGGACAGCCACTTCTGCAGAACATCAAACACAAACAAAGACTCTTTATGCCTCTTTCCTCTCCTCAATCATTCTCCAGCAACATAACGCATCACTTCCTGTGGGGAGGGGAAGTGTGCCAGAAAAGTGAGTTCTCATTGTGCTGAAGCGATCTCCGTTAAAGAGAGGCTTTTTCCAGCACGTTTTCCAAGGCGTGGGAAGGGTGTTTGCCCTGGGCCGTTAGGTACTAAGAGGTGGGTTAGGGACATTTGCAAAAAAGGGACAGGAGGGGAGGGGAAGCGCCAGCGTTCTGCTCCTACAGCACGCGCGCACACACACACACACACAGGGATAGACATAAGCACAGTGTGCAGGCGTGCTCGCATACACACCTACCCAAACATAATTCATAAGGAATTTGTGCTTCGCTAGAACAGAGAAAACGAGCCACAAAGTGATGTCACTTTAACTGTAGAGGGATGAGAGTGATGTTAACGTTGTTATGAGTTGGAAGTCCCCGTTTGTGTTGACGTACAGGGAGCAGGCGTGAGCATGAGACAGTCGTCTGGCACCGTGTCTGCACCTTTGGCCCCTTGCTCAAAAAAGAGAAAATCGGGTTCTGTAACGTTTTCTGGTCAACACCCTCTCAGCCTTCAGTGCCGCACAGCTTGCCTTGCACCACCCTTTCACCAAACCCACCCAGATCTTTTCTAAACAACCCCACTTTTTTTCCTTTCCCCCTTCCGCTTTACAGCAACGCGGGCCCAGCGACGCGGACCAGCCCATTGCGCCTTGTCAGAGGGGGGTGCGAGGTGAAGGACGAGTCATGGCCTCCGGTCCCTATTTTCCTCGGAATCCCACCGCGCCTTTCATTAGCGGAGCTGCTTCAATGGGCAGTGAGTCATCCAGACATCCAGGAGCACACACAGAGGGCTGGCAGACCAGGTCCTTCACTAGTACCTGTCAACGTCGAGCTAAATCATGTCTGAGTTCTGGTACCATTTAACACATTAAGAAAGATTACTGTTATTAAACAACGCTTTACGGCTGGTGAATGGAGCCTCAGGGTGTCGATACTGGCAACTCAAACACAAAATACACCTTTTAATCTTTGCCCACAGCCATCGGTTCACCTTAATCTTCTGTGATTACTAGCTACATTCCATGGCATAGATCAGATAAACAAGATATATAAAACAGATTAGATACTGTAGATCAATTAAATGATAGCTGTTGCTATTGCCAGGGCCTGAGCTTCCTGTGGGTTAGGGTTAGATAGGTTACACGCTGTAGATAGGCCAGGTGCTGTGCTACCAGTGGGTTAGGGTTAGATAGGTTACATGCTGTAGATAGGCCAAGTGCTGTGCTACCAGTGGTATAAGGCTAGCGCTAAGGGTAGGGTTAGACACTGTAAATAGACCAGGTACCTGTGGGTTAGATAGGTTACATGCTGTAGATAGGCCAGGTGCTGAGCTTCATGTGGGTTAGGGTTAGGGATAGGGATAGGGTTAAGGATGGGTGTGGAGACAGTCCATCTACCTGTGGGCTATGGTTATGGTTATGGATAGGGATAGGGTTAAGGATAGGTGTGTAGACAGTCCATCTACCTGTGGGCTATGGTTATGGTTAGGGATAGGGATAGGGTTAAGGATGGGTGTGGAGACAGTCCATCTACCTGTGGGCTATGGTTATGGTTATGGATAGGGATAGGGTTAAGGATGGGTGTGGAGACAGTCCATCTACCTGTGGGCTATGGTTATGGTTATGGATAGGGATAGGGTTAAGGATGGGTGTGGAGACAGTCCATCTACCTGTGGGCTATGGTTATGGTTATGGATAGGGATAGGGTTAAGGATGGGTGTGGAGACAGTCCATCTACCTGTGGGCTATGGTTATGGTTATGGATAGGGATAGGGTTAAGGATAGGTGTGTAGACAGTCCATCTACCTGTGGGCTATGGTTATGGTTAGGGATAGGGATAGGGTTAAGGATAGGTGTGTAGACAGTCCATCTACCTGTGGGCTATGGTTATGGTTAGGGATAGGGATAGGGTTAAGGATAGGTGTGTAGACAGTCCATCTACCTGTGGGCTATGGTTATGGTTATGGATAGGGATAGGGTTAAGGATAGGTGTGTAGACAGTCCATCTACCTGTGGGCTATGGTTAGGGTTAGGGATAGGGATAGGGTTAAGGATAGGTGTGTAGACAGTCCATCTACCTGTGGGCTATGGTTATGGTTAGGGATAGGGATAGGGATAGGGTTAAGGATAGGTGTGGAGACAGTCCATCTACCTGTGGGGCGAGGCCCGGGTCGTCCACCTTGTATCGGCGCGGCAGCGACTCCACCTCCCGGATGGCCTCCATGGTCACGTCTTTGGGCAGCACAGCGAACAGCGACGTCACGTACATCAGGATGGACTTCTTATCGGGCAGCGGCACCGCCACGTCTGATAGGAGGAGACGGAGCGGGCGGGAGAGACGGAGGGGAGGAGAAGGAAGTGTAGAGAGGGAGGGAGGAGAGGACACAGGGAGAAACCACCGAAATGACACAAGCAGGGGAGACAGGGAACAGAGCAGAAAAAAACAACAAACGGATTGAGAGAGCGATAAAGGGGGGAAAAGGGGGGAAAAGAGAAGGGAGGGAGAAGAGAGGGGGAGGGAGCGAGGGAGGGGCGGGGTTAAGCAGGTCAAGGCACGCAGCGCTGATGTGTTGACATGATTGTGAGGTAGTCCCGGTCGTGACATAACACAACCCCCCCCCCCCCCCCCCCCCTCTGGACGAATACATGACATGAATCCGCATTAAACACGCTTCAAAAGACGGCTCTTCAGCATCTAACAGTATAATTTGCGGATTTGCATGATGCATTTTCATGACAGCTCGTGCATGTTGTTGCGCATGTATTTTGGACGACGCGTGTCCACGTTTCTTGGAGAGCGTAGGGTGTGCTGTGACGGCTGGCTTACCTTCAGGATCCAGCAGTCTCTCTATTGCCAGCTGCTCTTTGGCCACTCTGAAGGCATGGTCCAGTCGCTCCACAGGACTCAGGCTCACCACCCGCTCCCAGCTGAACGCATTGGGCCTGCGCTCGCCCACCCGCACACACACACACACACACACACACACACACACACACACACACACACATCAGAAACATTAGCACAGCATGTTCTAAGTGCAGACTCTTTGTATGGGGGTAGAAAGAACACTGCCACAGAGTTCTACGTTTCATTTATTTCCATTGTACCCACGCAGAATTTGACGCGGTTGTAAATACGTTAACGGTATTTGTGTTATATGTTCATAATCAGTAAACCAAGTGTTGGCCTCAGTGATTCATGAGATTTCCTTGGAAACCAGTGTGTGCGTCGGGTGCAAACAAGTGTCTTCCCCCATCCCAGGGGGGGAGCAGGGGGCATTGTGTCAAGTCGGGTGTGGGGTGTGGAATGTGTGTGTTCACTGATCCACCTAAACCCTGCCCTGAAGTCTAAACCAACAGTGGCCCCCTCTCACAGCCTACCGCTCTGGGTGTGTGTGTGTGTGTGTGTGTGTGTGTGTGTGTGTGTGTGTGTGTGTGTGTGTGTGTGTGTTATGTTGGCTCACACAAAAGGTTATAGCTCCAGGGAACACCGCAGGCTTTTCTTTTGGTTGTGATTCTTTCATATTTTTTTTTATTTAAAGACAACACACACACACACACACACAATGCCATGATGGGGCGAGAGTAAACAGAGCTGTGTTGGACTGTGTACACACACGTCAAGCAGGCAGTACCCCCACTGATGGCCTGTACAATCTTTCACCAGTGGGACACGCGCACGCACACACACGCACACACACATGCACACGCACACGCACACGCACACACACTCACACACACAGAGAGAGAACCTCTCCGGACCCCAGGGGCACCCCCTGACCTGAAGTGGTGCAGGACAGCGTTGAAGGCCAGGCCGTCGGCCCAGCTAGTAGTGAAGTTGAGCACGTTGACGTCCGGGTGGGAGGCGCGGGCACACTGCCGCACCCAGCTCAGCAGGATCTTCTCGCTGTTGGTCTGCTGCAGGTTGGACATGATGTCCTTCATGATGTCCTTGACCTGGGGGAATGGAACACACACACACACACACACAAATACACACACACACACACACACACACACACACACTGTTAGATAAACGCACGCATAACACAGTTTTTCGTAAGAGATACACTTGGTAAAACCGGTACATGCCCAGAGAGGGAAAAAGCAACTGACATTTCTCCACGCTGCTAACTTTCAGCAGCCTGCCCTCTGACAGTGTTTGGCTTCGTATTCAGAAATCAATGGCTTTCGACAGCTCTACTGTCAAGCTTTCATAACCCCTCTCATCAATATCTGTGTGCGTGCGTGTGTGTGTGTGTGTGTGTGTGTGTGTGTGTTTGTGCATGAATAGGTATAATGGACTAGTGTACACAGTCTCAATTCTCACTGGTATACTGGTTGGCTCTAAGCAGTGGGTCTAACTAGAGGGTTGAGTGAGGAGAGAAAGGAGGTGTGTGTGTGTGTGTGTGTGTGTGTGTGTGTGTGTGTGTGTGTGTGTGTTTGCTCACCTGCCAGTGGAGGATGATGCTCCAGATGAGGCCCAGTGTCAGCTTATGGTTTCCGTCCACAATGTCTGTCCCCCCTATGTTTACCAAGTCCACCTGACAGAGAGACAGAGACCGAGAGACAGAGAGGTAGAGAGACAGAGTGAGTATTTCAACATGGTCCCCCCTGTCCCTCCTATGTTCACCAAGTCCACCTGACAGGGGACCCAGGGACAGAGAGACAGAGAAAGTATTTCAAAACGGTCGACATCTTTTAGGCACAGCGTAAGCCAGTCTACTGTGTTCCATTGTTCCAGAGATGAAACCTGGCGTGGTCATGGCGACAACAAACACATGACTTTATAAGGCTTAGTCCACGTCACTTCCTGTATGTGTCACGCTTGCCCTGAGAAGTCAATTGGCCCCTAAGCAGCCAGCCGCTAATGTCCACACCTCTCCGGCTGAACAACTCCTCATGCTGAATTAAAGCTCACTAATGATATCCCAACACCCCGTGACGGCTGCCCTGTTTCTGTGTGTGTGTGTGTGTGTGTGTGTGTGTGTGTGTGTGTGTGTGTGTGTGTGTGTGTGTGTGTGTGTGTGTGTGTGTGTGTGTGTGTGTGTGTGTGTGTGTGTGTGTGTGTGTGTGTGCCTAATCATGTAAAGTTAAGCCATCCATGCTGGGATGAAATGTAAATACGGAGCTAGAGAAATACGGGACTTGGCTGGAACATTAGGGGGGGGGGGGGTCAAGCGGCATTCTGCACGAAAGGGGATTGATTAGTTCCACGAGACCATCTTTCACAACCCCAGTTGGATTTACAGCACGGTGACACAGTTTACCATCCGAGTGATCTATAATATCCACACACACACACACACACACACACACAGACACACACACACACACACACACACACACACACACACACCAACCAAGTCTTTTCTTAGCACACAAACAATGGCAACGTGTCACCCTAACCCACACATACGTGCACAATACACACCCCCACAGAGAGACACACCTATTCTCCCAGGGGGCCTCTGCCCCAGCGCAGTACCCCCGCGCACGGCCCGCGTCTTATCTCCCTAGCCCAAGGTCAGACCATGAACACGGGCCTTTGTAGGGAGAGATACACACAGAGTGGGGGAAGGAGGGAGAGGAAGGCTACAGACTGACAGAAAGGGCAGGACGGAGAGGGAAAAAAGTGAGACACCGGAGATGGATAGACAGCGCCCAGAGAGAGAGAGAAAGAAAGACATATAAGAGAGAAGAGGGGTTGAGACACCTGAGATGGATAGACAGCGCACAGAGAAAGAGAGAAAGAAAGACATATAAGAGAGAAGAGGGGTTGAGACACCTGAGATGGACAGGTAAGTGGGATAGGTAAGCGGGGAACTCATAGGTATATAAAAAAGGACAGGCCTGCGAAAGAGAGGCGAAGAGAGAGAGAGAGAGAGAGAGAGAAGAAGAGAGCACTCACGTTGTTCTGGTGCAGGACCTGCAGAACCTTGTTGACGTTGTTGAGCGCGTGCACACGGCTGGAGCCTCGCTCTTTGGTCTGGGGAGAGAGGAGAGGCAGAGGCGGGGTGAGGCAGAGCACAGCCATCCCACTGCAGAGAGTCGGCGAGCAGGTGTTCGGTGAACGCCCCCGGGGGGGGGGTACGGTCTGCGTGGAGGGGCTGTGGGAGCGTGAGCGGCTTAACTTGGATATCAGTGCGCAGCGGCGGCGGACGGACGCCGGCCCGGCGCGGCCTGGAGCGCGGTCCTTTGACCCCTACGCGCTCCGCAGACGCCCTGCAGCTAAAGCCACACTCTGACACCCGGTCAGGTCGATGGCCGTGTGAGTAATGAAGTGGCTTATGTCATAATTACCTGCTGGGTTACAATGATATGTCGTTATGTATTATATAAGAGGGGTTATCAAACGTCTCGAGAGCATAAGTACAGCGTCGGCTAGGGCCAGGTTACCCAGCAGAGTGGATGGGCTCTCAGGTAGGGCTGATTCCAGTGTATTATCTGACTTAATAGTCCTACTGGTGGAGCTGGGCACGACAGCATAGGGGCTATCTTAATCCTCCTTGACACTTCACACACACACACACACACACACACACTGGTAGCTAACCCATAATTAGGGAGTTGGCTCAGTCTGGCCCGACAGTGGTTGCCAAGGGTGCTCCGAATACATCCCCCGCGCATTTCTGCTTTATCACTCTGCATGCCGCTCTTCCCCCTATCTTCCAGCTAGCACATTACAATATCAACCTCCTCTGTGGGGGAAGAACAGCTGAGCGGAGGTGGCAAAATGTCAGGCTACCGGAAAAACTTCACATTCCAAAGCGAGCCATTAGCACCCACTGTAGCGTTAGCGTTGCGCTAACAGGGAAAGAGAGGGGGAGGGGTGACTTTTTACACCTGTCGTGTTGTTAACCTACGGGGGCAAAAAAAGGGTGGGGGAGTTCAGTGTGGGGTGAACGGCGGGTCAAGGGAAGTGGGTGTGAAAGTGGGGGAGGCAGGCGGAGGGATGAGCGCCATGGGTGGGCAGGCAGGCAGACACTCACCAGGACGGTAGCGGTCAGCCCCTCCAGCAGCTCCAGCAGCTTCCTGCCGTCCTTCAGGTCCGAGAACATGTCCCTGATGGGGCTCTTCCCCGTCTGACAGGACAACACACACACACACACACACACACACATACACACACACACACACACACAGTTCAACATTCTCCTGTCATAATAGAAAACGTGTTCATGTTCATTGTTATGCCTTCGTGACATTAGCCTACTCGGTAAAAACAAAGCTGAAAATGGATACGCGGGGAAGAAATGCATACTTTTAGGTAATGTCAGGCAGGGGTCATAGTGTGGGCTAAAGCATTTTGAGCCAAAGAGAAAAGAGCCTGACTTGGAGTAAGCAGGAGTCGGCACCACAAGTCTGCACTCAGCTATAAATACCAAAGCTATGATCACCGACTAGCTGCATGGAAAGAAAACACAGTCAAGTAAGAGAGAGGGGGGAACTTACGAAAGGAGAGGGGAAGCGCTAGAGCAAAGAAAAGGGGATAGCCATGGCTGTGGAGGGTGGGTCAGGGTGGATATGGACCGC
Source organism: Galaxias olidus (assembly GCA_026901105.3). NCBI lineage: Eukaryota > Metazoa > Chordata > Actinopteri > Galaxiiformes > Galaxiidae > Galaxias > Galaxias olidus. Next base: position 55,554 of record JAPMUY010000108.1, on the reverse strand, counting down.
CTACACACGCATGTTTATCTGGGAGCCATATTAATTTGACATACTTAAACATTTTATCGAATGCTTTGAGAATGATGGAAAGTACACCACACACAATAACTGTTGATATGGCAAAGTCATATGTTCACATAAATAAGAACTTTAATTTTGGCTCAACTCAGTTGCAAGTGTGGTAGGGTAAAAGGTATGGTAAAAAGACGGTTAGTGTTCATGCTCTTTTCAGTGAAGGGTTAGCTAGTCAGCTCTCATGTTCTTCTCAGCTTGAAGTACCAGTTGGCCTTTGTGTTATTCTCGGTATGAAGCTAGCTAGCTAGCCTTTTTGTTCTTCTCAGCTTGAAGTACCAGCTAGCATTGATGTTACTCTTATTTTGACACTAGCTAGCTAGCTAGCCTTAATGTTCTTCTCAGCTTGAAGTATCAGTTGGCCTTTAAGTGATTCTCAGTTTGAAGCTAGCTGGCTAGCCTTAAAAAAGCAAGCTTGGAAAAAGAAGGCCAGGGGCAGTCTTTGAGGAAACCTGCTGTCAGCAACAGTCAGGAAAAATAGCCATGTTAAAAATGTCAAAATGTTTTTGACGTTTCATACTGTAGTACTTCCCAAACTAAAACCTTAATTTAAACTAAATCAGTCTTTGAATTAAAAGTATATATATTTGCAAAGGTTGTTGATAGTATTGGTCGAGAAACATACATGCGTGCTTAGACAAAATTGCCACCAAATATTCCAAGAGAGACTGCCTCAAAGTTAAACTGGGTCATTCTTTGATTTCCAATAACCTTGTCTACGGCTTTCATTTCAGGTTGGCTTAAGTTGATAGTCATTACAAGCGTTTTGCCATTACCTTGGAGAACTGTGCATTTATCCATTTGGTGAAGGTTTTCTTCTGCACTGCGTCATGCTCATCTGAGGACAAACGAGGGGAGGGAGGCAAAACACAGTGAGCAAAAGCGAGTCAAGATGAAAGCTGAAATAATGTGTGTGCAAAAAGCTAACTGTTCTAACTACCGGGGTCAACATACACAGAATCATCAAGCGATTGGCAGCGAAGAGGTTTCTAAAGTCCATTTTGAAACATCAATTTCAGGGCCCCAACAGGCAAAATTGACATAAAATTGCCTATGTGTAGCAGTTGGACTTCGAGCCCATGCTTTTAGAAACTGGTTAAGTGTTTTTATCATGTACCCAAAAATCCCAGCCAACGCAGTCAATTACAGACAACAAAAGTGTGTTTGCAGGGACCCAAAAAAAATAGCCAAGGTTAAACATAATACGGAACACAGAAAAGAACATAGTTCTGTATCAGAAATAGAACAAAAAGCCAAAACACACGCACACACAATATAAGGACCCTCCTAGCCTCTCTAGGCAATTGAACAGATATTTCACATTCTCCTCCACCTATCCCCTCAGATATTCTCCCCTGACATGGCACTCCAAAAGGTCTCGTTGCAAGTGTGCGGCACTTGGTCAGGTGCTGCTTTGATGTGCATGTTTTACGGCTGGGTCTTGGCATGGGTCAGGGAGCTCTGTACAGGGGCTGTGGCCCTCGCTCTCAGGTGTCCCTCACCTGTCCACCCCACAGGGACCCGCCCCCCTTCCGTGGGACGTCCAGGTGTGTCCCTTTAATGAGGCTGTAGCTCAAAGCCTGATGTAAGCGATTGGTTACAGCACAGAGTTCAAACTGCTCCTGAACCTGTCAATCACCAGAGGCTACAGCGTAGACCTGCTCATCAAGAGAAGTCTGAACATTGAACTGCCCGAGGCGTTGTGTCAGGGACAACCTCTGCTGTGTGTGTGTGTGTGTGTGTGTGTATGTGTGTGTGTGTGTGTGTGTGTGTGTGTGCTTATGGACATCAACCAAAGGCAGGCGGTGTAAATGCGTGCATGTGTGTGTGTTGTTCAAACAGCCACTGTGTAAATCACCCCGACAAACTGTACAAAGGGTCAAAGGTTATGATCACCAGCCCCAGGGGTCGGCGGCTCTTTTGTCTGGGCAGTGTGGTGTGTGTGTTGTGCGTGGGGTGTTTGTGTGTGTGTGTGTGTGTGTGTGTGTGTGTGAGAACCGCCTTCACAGGCGGCAGGGGCACACAAACAGGAATGTACCCTTGGGGGATCGGAGGTGCCGGGAGGAGGGTGAGAGAGGGTGATAACGCACACGGTGGCAGAGGAAGAGGGGAGAAAGGAGGGAAGAGAGAGAACTACGATAAGTGTGGAACTAGGGAATGGATGTTACGTGAGAAAACAATTGGTGCTGAGGCAGACGGAGAGCGAGGGGGAAAGAGGGAGGCGAGGAATGGAGAGAAGCGGGACGGAGTGAAGGATAGAAAAAGGGAGAGAGAGACAAGAGAGAGTAAAAAAGCAAGTGGTTGGGGGTCCTAAAGGACCAGACCTTTGAATAAAAGCGTGTTGATGCTAGCCGGCAGGTAGGCAAAATGACTTGACGAGAAACACCAGAAAGAAAGAGATGCAGAACATTCCAGAGTATTGAACGGCAGCAACGGGCCTATCGCTTAGCGCGGGGGCAGAATCGACTTTCCGAGAAGGCAAGGCATAGGTGCTGAAAATTTAAACCGAGTGCGATAATGATGACGGAAGAAAACCTACAACGATGTCCCAAATCTACTACGATGAGCGGGTCACGTTACGTTCCATAAAAGGGCACGTGCAGCTCCCTTTGCTGGCCCCCGTCTACAGGTCGTGTCGGCAGTTAAACCTCTACAGGTATGCTGTCAACGCCCAGGTCTGTTGTATAAAGCTCCAGATTGTGACCCCGTGTTGGCCCCTCCAAGCCCCCATTGAGAGCCTCTAGGTGGGCTGGGGTCTCCACTGCTCCTACCCTCTCCCACCTCCCTTTGGAACAATACCTGATTCATCCCCCCCAAAAACTCTCCCCTCGTCTTCTTGCTCCCCCTCTGAACTGGAATGCAGCGCCAACCGAGGGATCAAAGACATCACATGTGTGCGTGCGTGTGTGTGTGTGTGTGTGTGTGTGCGCGCACATATAAAAACGAGAGTGCGGGACGGTGATACACCTATTCAGCCTGTGTGTGTGCAAGCACACAGCCAAGTCTGTCTGCAAGATGTGCGGGGCAGATGTCGGTATTTCACAGAGAGCGTGCGGTGCATTACTGTCTGGAGGCCTATGATGAGGTGACCGTGACTACAGGCCTGAAAGACGGGCTGTCTGAAAGTCTGGCTGACCTCTCTTCACTAGGCTGTGGCTGGGTGATTCCTGGCACGTCTACTGTTCGCTACAAGGGGTCACCTGGGCGGGTGGGGGCCGGAGGACAAACGAATGGTAGCGGTGCACCGTCAGTCAAGTTGTTTCTAACATCCGGCTTAAAGAGCCACGTTCAATGCGCCCACACACCCAGAAATGAGTAGCCGGCTCAACCAGTCTCACTGCGTGAGAAACCTCTGTATACACACGCAAAAACAGAGCCGGCACACAAATACACGACGAGGCCAAAGTCACACACACCCACGCCATGGCCAAACGGTGAGTGTGCTGGGAGAGGAGAGCCTGACTTCCTCTCCAGCCAAACAGGAAGCAGCGATTACATCAGGAAGAGCAGTCCCCCCGGAGCCCTCCTACAGCTCACTGAGTCCCATCATAACCACACACTACACACACACACACACACACACACACCCCCCCCCCCCCCCCCCCCCTCCCGTTGTGATACCGTGCGCTAGGGGGCGAGGGTGCAAACTGAATCACATCCTCTCAGAGTGAAAGCAAAACACAAACGAACGCAAACAGGCCGACTGAGAAACGGCACCCTGGAACGGCGCCACTCCTCTACTCCACCATGCACCGGACACACAGACAGCCCCAGCCACCCTGCCCTGCAAAACCAAGCCTACAGAGGAACTCCTCTTTCACCGCAGCGGAGGGGTAGCTGACTTGACTCGTCGAGCTCAGAGTGGAGATCATAGACGCTCCGCTGGCAGGTGGGAAAACAGGGAAGGGGAAAGGGGGGGGGGGGGTCAGCGGGAAGAAAGCGTGCTGCAAATCAAACAAACCGCGGATGGGGTTTCCACGGCAGCAGGGCACCTGTGAGGAGCAGGAGCTTTGGCAAACACAGAGCGGGAGAGACCCCCCCCCCCCCACCCTCACAGTACCTCACTGGTCACCTGCAGGGGAACACTGCTGTGAGCTGTTAGCTCCTCAAGATGGACTCCACATCAAACGCTCTGCCCTTTACTACCCGTCTTGGAGTTTATTTAACATTACATCCATATCGGTCTCAACTTCAGCTATTCAAGGCTACCTTTATGGCTTGAAATAGTTCACCACCAGAAGAAGAGTTTGCGCTGGCTAAAGCCACAAGATAGCCAATGCTTTGGTGCGGTTAAGTATTGACTGACTCGCGGTCTAGAGTGATAACCACTCCAGCTTTGTTTCACTATATTTGATTACTCCAATATTATTATTATCTTTCCGGCACGGCAGGATACCAAGGTAAGATTTCAGATTACCCCGTACACACACACCCACACCACGGCCAATCGGTGGGTGAGCGGGGAGAGGAGAGCCTGACTTCCTCTCCAGCCAAACAGGAAGTAGCGATTACATCAAGATGAGCAGTCCCCCTGGAGCCCTCCTACAGCTCACTGAGTCCCATCATGGTCCTCCATGCTGGAACCCCCCTGGGTCTGGATGCTCTGGAACACCAGTGGCCCCTCACGCCACTGTAGGCTTTTCCCTCTTTCCCCCGGGATCTCAGCCACGCTGGGCAGGGTTCAAACGTCAAACCATCAGCGGACCATTACCAGGCGTAACTGGGACATCGAGGAGACATGTTAGAGGATGTGGTGGGGACGTTACAGAGTGCCAGAGCCCCCTCCACTACCTAATCTTATCAGGTACGATGGCGTGCGATTTGCTCTCGGTGCAGAAACCACAGCGCCACCCCTGAGTCTTGTGTTGTTCAAAACACAGCTGCATTGTTTGCATTCGCTGCATGTAAGAGGCCTCGCTTCCGCTACAGTGAAGGGTTCACTTGGCTGCCATATCAGTGCACCACGGCAACCGTGCGTCGGGGCCATTGAGTCATCACCCCTTCATTCAACTGACTCATGCCTAGCACACTGACTGATCTGGTGTTGTGACACCATGTTGGAGTGATCCAATATCGTGAAACATAACAAAGATTACCTAGTAACAAAGGTTATCTGAGCTAGTTGGATCACTCCTATTATTTTTGTTCTATGAGCTAGGTTCCTCGAAGACAACGAGGATGTGGTAGTACCGCCGGGCTATTTAAGGGGGCTGGCCGCAGCACTACCCAGTACACGGGATTAATGGAGCGTATCCTGCCACGCGGAAGGATACCATGTTTGAACGATCCAATTAAGCTCACATAACTGTGGTTACCAGGTAACCTTTGTTAAAATAGGGCCTTTCTTAGCATAGGCAGGGAAACCAAGAGGAAAAGCAGAGGCTAAACTCATAAAACCTCTATTCCCAGCTGAACCTGACCTCCTAGGCCTGGCTGGGAGGTGAGAGTTCTTTGTCGGGGGGTCTGTTTAGCTGTCCTATCTGTCAGCCGAGCCCCACCCCTGGTCTAGTCGGGACTACTGACCCGCAGAGGAGAGGCGTGAGTGGTAGACAGACGCACACACGCAGAAAAACACACGTGCGGACACCGTCTCACCGCACACTTTACGGACATGCGAGATACACAAAGTGCACACAGACACACGCGGTGTTAAGAGGCGCAGGCACAGCCTACACTTGCTCGGTGTACACTTCAGCCTACCCAAAACACAATCTCCCTAACTTGCTTACATTCTTTGGTCGCACATCAGCGTTGATCTTTCCACTTTGTCTGCCGGTGCATGGACAGAAACAAAAACACACACAAACGCACAGCCCCACACACGCCTCTGGCCCCTTGACGACAGACACAGGTTCTATTTTGACTTGGTGGGCCGAGCGGAATGCATAGAATTCCCATCATTTCACACGCATTCCTCCCCCGGAGCGCGGTCACTTGTCTAAGCTTGTCCCTGCCATGTCAACACTCCCAGCACCGGATCTGGGTATTTGTATGGAAAACACACCGTAGAAGCCTGGAAGATTAATGCATATCCCCACTTAGTAGTTTTCAAAACACTCCCGAGGACTTTCAGGGAGTAAGTGAGTGTGTCTGTGTGTGTGTGTGTGTGTGTGTGTGTGTAGACTGAAGGCTCGCTATTTAGAGAGAGTGACGTAGGGTCCACAGGTCAGGTCGTCTCAACAAGCCGAGCTACCACGCTCCTGTCAAGATGGGCATGTCCCAGAAACAAAGACGAGGACTCAAAACGTCATCCGGAACGCGGCTTAGCGGACATCGACGAGGCCCAGGCCTTCACCCTGCTCCTGTCCCACCGTCAACACGCGGAGGAGCGCCGTGCTCCAACAGACAGACAGACAGACAGCCTCACCGACCACTCAAACACTACAGCACCACGACAACAACAACAAAGTCGCCCTCTCGTCATTTCTCTCTCTCCGTTTCGATCTCTCCACGCGGGCGACCAAGCGACTGCCCCGTCTGAGGCACGGTGTCCGCCTGCCGCCCTCCCTACCTGGGGGGGGGTCGCGCCTCGCCACGGGCCACATCACCTGGGGAGTCCTACCTCGCAGCTTGAGTCCACGGTCAGCCATGGCTCGGGATGATACCCGGAACGGGTGGACGACGGCGGGAAAAAACAACAACAACAAACGCAGGACCAGGAGAACAAAAAGACGAGAAAAATGTGAAGGAGAGAAGCTCTCATTCCTGCCCTCCGCCGACTGTCGCTTCTTGACCAGAGGAGAGGGAATGGAGCAGAAGAATGCGATGGAAGGAGGGGAGGGCAGAGGAGGGAGGGAGCGAATGACACTGAGAAGGAGAGAGAGAGAGAGAGAAGGCAGGACAGAGCAGGAGTGGGGTGGGCCGTCACGGTGCATTGTGGGACAGGGGCTGTGCTTGGATGGAGGAGCACACAAAGGTCTCTGTTATACAGCATCCCAGCATGCAGCAGGACGGGTCGCAAGGCCTCCCACGATGGAGGGAGAGAGAGAGGAATCTCTCCGGAGATAACTCACAAACACAAACACACACACACACACACACACAGACACAACGGCTTAGACACAACACAAAGAGGCAGAGGGGCAGATAAGGACAGGGAGGGCTGCGGAATTAGCTGGGTCATCCAAGTGAAACACACGCACAAACACACACACACACACACACACACACACACACACACACACATAGAGAGAGAGAGAGACTTACACGGGCACACGACACATATACTTCACTTGAAAACGTACGTGGAAGGCCAGACATCCAAACGCCACCAAACGTCTCGACCGACCCGACTACTTAATGCTTACTCGACTCCGCTATTGACCTGCGACACAGGTGTTAAAAGAGACGGAGAGACAAAGCCTGAGAGTTCCCTTGTCTGCCCACACGCTGAGTGAGGCAGTGGGAGAGGTGTGTGAGAGCGTGGGCCGGGGCACGGCGCAGCGCGGCGCTCAGCCATGCAGAGAGAGAGAGAGAGAGAGAGAGAGAGAGTGAGAGAGAGAGAGAGAGAGAGAGAGAGAGAATTTGAGCTCCCGTCATGGTTGGCTAGGTGTCTGTCGCCGTGAGGCACGCCGTCAGAGAGAGGTCCTGATAGCGCGGCGCACGGGGGTTTGGGAATGCGTATCACTACAAACACACACACGCACACACACACACACGCACGCACACACACACACACACACACACATGCACACACCTGTTCTGTGAAGTGCCGTATTTCGAAACCACATTACAAAAAAAAAAGATAGATAGATAGATAGATAGATAGATAGATAGATAGATAGATAGATAGATAGATAGATAGATAGATAGATAGATAGATAGATAGATAGATAAATAAATAAATAAATAAATTAGACCAAACCTCTTTCAAAAACAAGCTTTGAACTTATTTAAAAGACTTCCTTGACCTCGGAGCGTACCGTATTGAATTAAGAACGCCACATTTCTACGGGAGGATTTTGACGGCACTCGCTCTCTGCAGAAGACTGTGACTACGTCCAGTAAGCCCTGCCGGTGTTTGACTGCACTACTCTCTCTGCATGAAAATACTCTTAACTCTACGTCCAGTAAGCCCTGCCGGTGTTTGACTGCACTACTCTCTCTGCATGAAAATACTCTTAACTCTACGTACAGTAAGCCCTGCCGGTGTTTGACTGCACTACTCTCTCTGCATGAAAATACTCTTAACTCTACGTCCAGTAAGCCCTGCCGGTGTTTGACTGCACTACTCTCTCTGCATGAAAATACTCTTAACTCTACGTCCTGTAAGCCCTGCCGGTGTTTGACTGCACTACTCTCTCTGCATGAAAATACTCTTAACTCTACGTCCAGTAAGCCCTGCCGGTGTTTGACTGCACTACTCTCTCTGCATGAAAATACTCTTAACTCTACGTCCAGTAAGCCCTGCCGGTGTTTGACTGCACTACTCTCTCTGCATGAAAATACTCTTAACTCTACGTCCAGTAAGCCCTGCCGGTGTTTGACTGCACTACTCTCTCTGCATGAAAATACTCTTAACTCTACGTCCAGTAAGCCCTGCCGGTGTTTGACTGCACTACTCTCTCTGCATGAAAATACTCTTAACTCTACGTACAGTAAGCCCTGCCGGTGTTTGACTGCACTACTCTCTCTGCATGAAAATACTCTTAACTCTACGTACAGTAAGCCCTGCCGGTGTTTTGCAGGCTCCAGTGAAGCTCGTCCGTCGAGAGACAGAAAGCGCCACATCCTCTTTTCGATCGGCCGCTAGCTAGCCACACGAGTCTGAAGGCTGTTCGCCACTCACTCACCCGGCGCGGGGTCACGGTCGCGGCCTTTCCTCTTTCGCCTGAAGACACCGTGTTTTCTCCAAGGCAGCCACTTACTCAAGTTCATGATACACACACACACACACACAGAGAGAGAGAGAGACAGCGTGGTGGAGGAAAGAGAAGGAAGAGCACTGCAAACACGGAAGAGGAAGGGAGGAGGTGGTGATGAGAAAGAGAGAGCGTAAGAGAGAGAGAGGAGAGGAAGTGGAGGTGTCAGGGTGATTGTCGAGCACACTGGGTGTGTTTACTTGGGTTGTTGGGGATGTTGGTGGAGGCTGTGGTATTACTTAAACACGCGCACACACACACAGCACGGCAGGGGGTTGGGCACGAGAGAAAATAGGGGGGGCCAGTCAATCAAAACAGGCGGTGACAGATGTGTGGAGGCGTGTGTTTGTGTCTGTTGGTTTCAATCTGGTACAAGAATCAACCAACAGCTGAGTCACTTGCGGGCGGGCACTCACACTCACACACACACACACACACACACACACACACACGGGAACAAAGAGGTCAACTCTCCTTCTCAGGACGCGACAACAGACACCCCGGAAAGTGGCTGGTGTGACCTGTAACACACACCCTCACTCTGTGAAGAGAGAGGGCCCACAGCAATACCCTCACAGTATTAGGGATGGGCATTTTAGGCCATATCAGTATTCCAATATTCAATAAGAAATATTTTGGGTTGAAAAAACACATTATATAAAAAAAAAAGAAACATTTCGGATAATCGATTAACCGAAATAAAAACATTATATAAAAAAATTATAATTTGCTATAGCGCACTCGTAATGTAACCTGAAGGGCTTCCATGATCTGGCCTTCGCTCATCAAACGTATTCCTTTTCCAACTTAGGAACTATTCTTACTCTGACTCTCGGGTCGGTGCCATAAAGCGAATGTGTTTGTGTCAAGGATTCAGTGCACTAGCATAGAGCCCTCTCGTGCCTTTAGTATGCACACTGCCTGCATGTTTAAACCACGTCGTGATGCAGAAAGCAGCAGAAACACAATGTATCTAGTGTATTACAATTGTGTTTTTTCTTTCTACTTTTTACATATTTTAATGGCATAGGGATACACGTTTAAAGGTATACACGTTTAATAATTTTCTTCATTCACATTCAAACACATTTTGAATAATCAAGTATTTGAATAACTGTGCCCATCCCTACACAGTGTGTGTGTGTGTGTGTGTGTGTGTGTGTGCGCGCGCACATGTGGGTGGATGGAATGGAAACCCACCCTTACCAAACTTATGTGACTCATAATGTATGCGATATGAAGAACGCCACACATATCACATCCTGTTGTGTACCACGACACTGCTGCACCCCTCTCCCCAACACAACAACAACAACAACACACACAAACACAAACAAACACATACAGACAAGCGATGAGTAAGTCCATGTGTCCACTTAATGATCTCCCTTGACAACAAGGAACAACTGAACAAACATCCTTCTGTCAGCTGTGTGTTCTCTCCATCGCTCAGAGCAAGAGAGAGAGACAGAGAGGGAGAGAGAGAGGAGAGACAGACAGAGAGGACGAGAGAGAGACAGAGAGAGAGAGAGAGAGAGAGAGAGAGAGAGGGGGAGGCACAACTAAAGTCAGAGACAAAGTCACAGTGTGCTGTGATGCTGTGTTCCGGCTTCCCACTTCCCCCTCGGCCAGGAAGCTGACCAGCCCGGAGGACACTTCCTGTAGTCCTGTGGTTGGCTGTGACCAAACCTCCGACCACTGGGGATTGGACAGCTGGTCTGGCCGGGACACACGGGGGCCCAGTTGTGTTGGGTTGGGCTGGGCTGGGACGGGACAGAGGGCCGCGGGGACTTCCCACAGTCCAGCATTAGTCCCCGTGTCATCTCTATCCAGAGAGCTCAGAGGGGACAGACAGACGGACGTGTGCCACTCTGGCATCACAGGCCTTTCCTCGCTCAAACAAGGACACGCGCTCTTGCAAACACGCACACGCACACGCACACACACACACACTTGGCCGACACTAAGTCACACAGGCAGCTTGCTTGAGATGGTACAGATGAGTCAGTTGGCTCGGCAGATGTCGTTGGAAAAGGCAGCCTGGAAGTCTCCCACAATGCCGCAGGCCCACACCCTGGGGCCTTTGGACATGAGTGGAAACCTCTGCTCCTTCCTCACTCCCTCCCTCCCCACCTCCCTCCCTCCCTCCCTCCCTCCCTCCCTCGAGTCTCTTCCATTCACTTTCTACATTTTTCCATCCCTAAGCTTTGGTGTCCAATGTTTCCATCCTGCATGAACTAAGTGGCTTTGGGAGGGAGGGACTCTGGCTTCAAATTCTGTGCAAATTCTGTGAGGACGGTGCCAACTTACCAAAGCTCTCCTCTGTACAGCCTTATTTCACCGGTTTAAGGAATTAGGGACAAAACCGTACAAAGATCTTTTGGAGCGTGGTGTCTGAAATGTCCCCTGGCGCCAAACAAAAGTGAACTTGACTAAGCTACTTTCCCCGCAGCACGCCAAAGGCCCGCTCCAGCGTCCAAGGGGTTAAATTGAACTTTGTGTGCCTGTTTTTGTTTGAGCAAATCCCCTCGTGTCAGGCCAAGGGTCAGACATTAGTTTGGGCAACATGGCCTTGTCTTCCTAATGAGAGGGGCCCTGGAGGAACGGGGGGAGGGCCTGGGGTAGTCGAAGAGGTTAAGGGGGGTCACTGATGGAGGGAGACCGTAAGTTGCCGAGTGGGTGGAGAAGGATGCGTCTGTTTTTCTGTGTGTGTGTGTGTGTGTGTGTGTGTGTGTGGGATCGCTCAGCTGTTGAGTGTCCCACTAAAAGTCTGGGAAGGAGGTCACCAGTCAGAGAGAGAGGGTCAAAGTCCTGTCCCACGGGAAGCGTTCCATTGGAAATAAAAAGCCATCCCTAAATAAAAGGGCCTGCAGAGAGGCCTGTCTGTCTCTAGCAGGGGCCACAGCAGCGTCTGAAGAACACGCTCAACGTTTTTCATCCGCTCGCAGCGCTACAGTGTGGAGTTTAAATGTCATGAAGGCTGGGTGGGGCCATCTCTGGAACCATGACGCGCACACACACACACACACACGCGCACACACACACACACACATGCGCACACACTAATTTAAACCAGAGGCAGGATCCCACACACCACCGCGCCCAGGGCAGATATTTTAGCCGATGCCTTTATTCTGTTCTAAATTTCCACAGAGGGTTTAGAACTTCCCCTCACTTTCTTAGCCCACATCTGGCACGTGGAAAGTAATAGACACACACACACACACACACACACACACACACTTCAGTGCACTGCCAGTACCAAACAGTACCAAGCTCTCTTAGTGATATCCTCACTGACACTGAAAATACGCCACGATTCACAGACACACACACACATATGCGCACACACACACAAATAACTCCAATCCCACAATCATGGGAGGGATTACACACACACACACACACACACACACACACACTTCAGTGCACTGCCAGTACCAAACAGTACCAAGCTCTCTTAGTGATATCCTCACTGACACTGAAAATACGCCACGATTCACAGACACACACACATATGCGGACACACACACAAATAACTCCAATCCCACAATCATGGGAGGGATTACACACACACACACACACACACACACACACACACACACACACACACACACACACACACACACACACACACACACACACACACACTTCAGTGCACTGCCAGTACCAAACAGTACCAAGCTCTCTTAGTGATATCCTCACTGACACTGAAAATACGCCACGATTCACAGACACACACACATATGCGCACACACACACAAATAACTCCAATCCCACAATCATGGGAGGGATCATACATCGTCCTAGACATGACACCGCAGTGAGTCATCAAGCATGTTCTTTGCTCGCACACACACACAGGAACACACACGTTCCCCGAACCTAAATATGGGGCCAGGGTGTGCGGAGTGAAAGCCATTTGGCTTTGGCGGCGGAGCCTGTAATTAGGGGGCTGCAGAGCGCCTAGGGGCTGTTCAGCTGCTCCTCTGGGCCCTGTGGTCTGTCTCACTGTACAGGCAGGCTGACAGGACGAGGGGGCTAGAGCTATCATTACCCAAAGGGTGGGTTAAGCCAGGTGTGTGTGTGTGTGTGTGTGTGTGTGTGCCCCCGTATCATCTTGCCTGCGTGCCTGCCTGCCTGCGTGCGTGCGTGCGTGCGTGCGTGCGTGTCACCGCTGATGACTGGGGTTGTAGTCAACAAGGCGGGGAGGTGTAGCAGCAAAGCCGGCTCATCCTCCCGCGACACACAAACAAACAAACGCGCGCGCCACGGTGAGCCTGGGAGACACACAGACGGTAGGCGGGGTCTGTTCTGAGAGGCGCTCACAAACACACATTATCGCTGTTATCTTGTTGGTTTTATTTTATTGTTTATCTTCTGTTAACAGCTGTAGCCGCAACGCTCCTGGAGGAAGAACACACACTCGAACACACACGCCGTTAAGCTCAGAGGCCCAGAGACGTGACATGCTGTCTAGGATACAGCGTGGGGGAGAGAGAGAGAGAGAGAGCTAGGTAGAATTACAGCGGTGGAGCAGAGATAGCGGTGGGCACCAGCGGCCTGTTCTGACTCCATGATCCACTCTGATTCAGTCAGTGACAAAGTGTGCCTGGGCGGGACCGTGTGTCCATCCTTGGCGTCTCCTTGTTTGTGTCCACATCCAGGCCTGTGAGTGTGTGTGTGTGTGTGTGTGTGTGCGTGTGTGTGTGTGTGCGCGTCTTGGCCTCTAGCCTTTCCCTACCCCTCCCCCACGCTGGTTACATTAGTAGGTAGCTAGGTGGAGGTGGGAGGTTACCCGGCGACAGGGGTGGGGGGGTGGAGGGGTGGACAGGCCTTTTGTTTAACAAAGCACCAGCCCAGAGTTTACTGCAAAGTCTCTCTCTCTCACACGCGCGCGCACACACACACACCTTGTAATTAACACACATTATATGCACACCCTCTGAACGGCACACTGAGCACACACACACACAAAGACACGCAAGCACGCACGCACACGCACGCACACGCACACGCACACGCACACGCACACACGCACACGCACACACACACCTGACCTCCTTCTAGGCGGTGTGTTTGTTTGTCACCGGAGAGTGCTGCTCCGGAAAAAGGCTGGATAATGAACAGACAGCGGCTGCTTCTCCGGTTACCAGGCACCGTCTCTGCTTCCCCCTCTCCGTCCCATTGTGTCTGTCTCTCTTTCTCTCCCTCTCTCTACTCCCTCCCTCTCTCTTTCTTTCTCTCTCCCCCTCGTCCCTTCCTTTGGCTGACAGTTTGTGGTTCAATACTGTATGTTTAGGTTTTCTGGGATTATCACAAGGTGTGTGTGTGTGTGTGTGTGTGTGTGTAGGAGAAGGCTGCAGCGACATTTTCATTAAAAGTGACACCGCCCAGTGTTGTTTGGAGGCATTCCTCTCCGCTCTCCTCCCTGCTACATGTCAGCCGGAACAACTTGACTCTTGACAGGACAACACACGCACGCACGCACGCACGCACGCACGCACGCGGCGTACCACGACATGCTCTGGTACTCCCTGACTCCGAAGGTACAAAATGACTCGTCAGACTGAGGTGGTTTGAGGTGAGGTGAGGGGGCCCTAGCAAAGGCATTGGTTGAGACGGACGGGTCTGTCTTTTTTGTGTTTTGGTAACACATACAGGCGCTTCACGTATGGCTAACCTATTTACCTATTTACGGCAAAGGGAACGTTGTAGTTGCATTTTATAACACTGATCCCTACGCTGTGGCACAAACGCAAACCCCAGAAACACACAAACACACACTTAAATACAAACACTAAGATCTCTCTGAAGCCTAACCAGAAGATCAACCGTGCTGTTACATCAACACAGAGACAGAACAAAAACACAGTCGCGCTGAGACGCACAGAGACATAACATACACTGTGTGTGTGTGTGTGTGTGTGTGTGTGTGTGAGTGTGTGTGGCGTGGCGTGCAACGGATACCAAAACAATTGACCCTGCTCTCCACCCTGGGTCATTTGAGGTGATGAGGGAAATGACTTGGGTCTTTCTTCCTCTCCCTCTCCCCTCATCCTCTTCCCTCTCCCTCTTAGACTGTGACTGACCTCTCCAAGTCCTCTGAACACCAAATGGCCCCAGCACCTAAACAGTCCCAGAAAAGTGTGTGTGTCAGCTGAATCAGAAACAAACTAGCGTCAATCAGTCGTGTTGACACGGAAAGGGTGGAGTTGGCAATTCAAATAATGTGTGCGCGCGTGTGTGTGTGTGTGTGTGTGTGAGAAAGATATTTTGGTAATCGGCCAATAAGTTGTTGGAAATCTCCAGGAATACTGAGCCCGCACACACACACCCCACACACACACACACTTCCTGTAAACATATCCAATGAGATCACGTGGTCCTGTTCACTGATACCTTTCTCCCAGTCAGCAGGACTCCCCCCCCTCCCTCCCCTTCCGCCCCTTCCACTTCTCACTCAGCTGTTAAAACATCCTTCCACCTACACCACTCTTTCCCACAAAACAAGCTCTCTCCCACCCCTTGTGTCGTGCCTCACCTGCCCCTCCATCCGTTTACCTATCATTCATCTGGATCAGCGCTCTTACACTCGGCTTTCATAGTCTGAATAGTGCTTCCCTCTGTTCAAATGTGTCTCCCTTTCTCTTTGCAAAACACACACACACAGACCCACACACACAAACACACCTATGTGGGCTTCTAAGACCTGTTTACCAGCTGTGAACCCACTGTGAAGAATCAGTCACCATAGTTTAAAAGGACTTTCCCAGCTAAAAGCTTCACAATGGACAGCCGGGTAATAACAAGCGTGCGTGTGTGTGTGTGTGTGTGTGTGTGTGTGTGTGCGTGTGTGTGTGTGTGTGCACGCGTGCGGGTCGTTCCACAGGGTGTGCGCTCCACCCCTCCTCGTGACAAATAGATCTTGTTTTTTCCAGAACTTTCCCTCCAACCCAAGATTTAGCTGAGTGTCGGTCTAGTTCCCATGTTAATGATTGTTTATTCCATCCCACATAGATTAACAGAGTTCACACACAAAAACAGGAATATGTGTCACGTCAAACCCCCTAAACAGAACTACACACTCACACTCACACTCACACTCACACTCACACTCACACTCACACTCACACTCACACTCACACTCACACTCACACTCACACTCACACACACACACACTACAGGAAACCTCCAGTCAATAGTGCTCAGCAGATTTAGCTCAAGTTGTGCCTCAGCCTCCAGACTGGGATAAATCACACTGTCGGCCATATTTCTCCAGGTTGCTTTTAGAGAGCGGCAACACTATGCGCTGAATTTTCCCTCCGCCTCGTAAAAAAAGAAAAACATTACTTTTTAGGTTGCTAGGCGACCGGAATCCTTATAAGAAAAAGCATTGTGGTCTGGAGACAAGCGTTGTAAATTACATAGCCCAACAGAATGGTGGAATTCCTGGCGCGAACTCTGGCTTGGCATTCCCCCCGGGGCCGCGATCTGGGTCCCATCCAGGGACTGGAACCCAAAGCTAGAGGGGGGATGGAGACGTCGGCAGGCAGGGAGGCAGGCAGGCAGGCAGGCAGGCAGGCAGGCAGAGCCTAGAGGACGTCCATCATCACCACGATCAACTGGGGCTTACGACTCAACCTCAACTAACATATCGGCCCGTCAAAGTTCCCGCGGCAGAGGAGAGGAGTTTAATAAATTGTCAAGGGAGCTGCGGAAGACGGGACGTCTCTGGCCCCCCCCCCCCCCACACACACACACACACACACACCTCCCTATACTCATCCACCAACCATGTTCACAAATGAAGTGCATCGAACCGTCCGAACAGAGAAGCGGCCCACTGGGGGAGGAGCACCTCTGATCAGACGTGACGGACGGACAGTCGCGCGGTGCCCCTGTGCCTTGTGCAACTCTAGCCGCGTCTCTTTGTGTGTGCGAGGACAGCCGATCTGGGCCAGGGAACCGGGCGTTGTGAAAGGAGCCAGCAGGCGTGGCTGTGTAAACCCATCCCTGCATTCTTGCCTTTCCCTTTTTTCTTTTCTCTGTCCCCACCTTTTCTTTTCTTTTCTTTTGCTTTCTCTTCCTTTTCGCCGTGCCACAGCCTTGTCGCTGCCAGCCATCTCTGGTCGGCTCGTCTTTTGTCGCCGTTGCTTTCGTGCACTCCCTCGCTTCACAGGGGCGTGGGGTCGTCCACGTAATGCAGGGTTGCAGGCCATGCTGGCATTTCATTTGGACTTCGCAGGTCACGCACACACACACCCTCCCTCCCTCAACCACATTGCTCTCAAAGGCTCTCCACGTGTTTGCGTGTGAGAAAGACGTGTTGGCACATCTAAGTAGAGGTTATCTTCAGTGCATTCCACGAGAGGTCAGATAAGACGCAAACACACACACAGGCACAAACAGCATATGTATACAACATTCGCTCCATCAACACATTTACTCAACTAAAAAGGTGGACATATATGCATAAAGTGCCCCTAAAAGGCACTTTCACACGTTACACTGTTATTCACATGTTACAGTGAAACGTTGCCAAACACCACAGGCCAAATGAGAGCGGACGCCATCAAACCTAAGGACTCACCGGATCTCCACTTGATGATGTCATTAAACTCGTCGTTGGCCCCTCCCTCCGCCATGTCCCCAGGTGATGCCATGCTGGCCAATTAGTCTGGCCCGCTCCTCCGCAGAAGCCCTTGGAGCTCGTAATCCTTCCTCTTTACAGGGGGCCAGCTTCTCCACGCTCAGCACAGGGCTCCTGTATGGGCACCTGGGCACGAATGCAAAGACTTTTGAACATTTTGGGGAGGGCAGAGACTTTTTTGGTGGCAACAATTCATAATCGGTTCCATCTAACACTGGGCTCCCTGTAATTTCACTTTAAAGTGAGAGGACCAAAAGGTGGGACACATCGAGAAGTTGCACTCGCGCGCGCGCGCACACACACGCACGCACGCACGCACGCACGCACACAGAGAGAGAGACAGGGAAACCGAGACAGTGTCGCTTACACCTCATGAAATCCTTAATGGTAAGGGCAGGCAGCTGTTTGGTCCTACAAGCTCTCATCACACTGAATGCTTTAGTAAACATTACTATATATAGTATAAACTGCATGTATTCCCACAACTGACTAAAGCACAATCTACAATCCCCACCTTTTGCTAGTACACATAACCAATAGGGTAAAAGTAGCCTGCTCCATATGATAGAAATACTGCAAGAAAGGTTGGATTTGTTGCTTACACTGCAAACCTCAAAAGGAAAAAGGCATTCCATCTGCATTAATGTTAAGGTATGTGGATACGTTTAGTCACTTTAGACTTCAAGGGAAAATAAAATAATAAGCAAAATCCAAGCTCTGTTAAAACATGTTGGCTTGATTTACCATGAAAGTAATGTAATCGCAGTTTGACTAAAACTTTAAGATAATGCTTTTGGAATGATGCAAGTCCTTTAAAATATCAACAGTAGTCTATGGGTTAAAAAAGGAAACCCCAAGAACTCTGTTTTTAAAGTCAGGTGAATAACTTGCGACCAAACTGCATCAATAATCTGCATTTTATATTACGTACACAGAATATATTTTGCTAGATATAGGCAGTTTGGTTTATTAAATAGTTTCCATTTGAACAGCACTGGTGCCTGATATAATCCTGGCAAATACTCGTGTCATTGTAATCCGATCAGAATTTCACCCGTGAAAAGTAAGGTTTACTGACTTTCGCTAGGCATGTAAAGTGTCAGTGCAAGTCTGCTCCCAATATTACCAACACCAAGTACACTAAACACACAGCATTGTAATTTCGTTTCAACTTGTTATAACTTTAGAAAGGGCATACTTTCCCAACACTTCAAAGCTACTCAACCAGAATGTTTAAAGAGGCTGGAGCAGATTCCAGCTAGGTTTGGACACTTGACCAAACGTATTGGAAACATATTACATGCTAACAGCTGTGAAACTGTTCATAATGTAATGGTTTTAATTGAACGGGTCGTTCACAGAACACGTACCTCTAAATCGCGGAAAACCTCCAGTGGCTTTGTGGAACTTATGAAGCTTCAATTTTAAATTATATTTGTATTCATCTCTCAAAGAAAAATCAATCCAGGGACTTTGGGCATTCTCAAACGTGTAAAGCACTCAAAATCAATGCTTTGAAAACACAGTTATCGAGCGCATCCAGACCTGAACTCTTCCAGTCTTTGCCAACGCTGAAAAATAGCCTTTATATTTCGCGAAAGATATCGCCGTGCTCGCAGACACACATGTTAGGTCTTTTTCTATTGTGGAAAGTTAATTTAACGGGAGAACCCCCAAATACCACACTATAGTTTGTGCCTAACTTTCTTCCTGTTGCCTTTTTTCCCTTCTTTCCCTGCAAAGTTCTGACGCGCGCATGGAAACATGGCGCGGTAGACGTCACGTGACAATGCGCTCGTGTGCAGTGTTGACCGATGTAATTTAAGAAGTTTCTTATGTAGGTTTACTAATGTTGGTAGGCTGGCTTAACGGCATATGTGACTGTATACAAAGACTGCTTCAATTTTAGCCAACGTATAAAAAACAAACTGAAAACTACTTCTCTCATCTTTATTGTCCAAGAAGAGACTTGGCTCATTAAAGAAAAAGACACATTGTGTCTTGAAAATGAGATTCAGTAGTTACCAAGGGGACACCTTTGCACGCTTCCAAATAACTTGAAGCCAATTACAGCCTCCGGCGTTCAGGGTTCTAACATCTACATCAAAATAGCCAATCAAACACTTTTTACTGAATTGATCTTTATAGTTGTAATTATCATGCGGAAGCCAATCAACCAAACTGTATATTAATTGTTTATATGGCAAAGAAGTCAAGGAATAAGGGCCTATAAGTGACAAGTTTCCACTGTCATAAACTGCACGCATTCTTCTGGATTCGTAACTGTTAGAAATAGGCCTATAGCATTGATTGTACGACCCACGAGTTGTGCCTACTCAAAGTTAAGGTATAATAAATGATAACATTTTGACACACATTTTGAGCAAATAAGTTATATTATTCATAATGACTGTAACATAGGACAATATGAAAGGCTGCACATCTTTGTAGCTACAGTTCTGTAAAATCCTTCTACAGCAATAATACAGCCCAGATGCAGTTTGGAAAGCAGAGAAGTCAATCTCCCGTTCGAGGGCCTTGAACCCTACACACTCCCTCCATTGGATTTGAAGACCGCAGTCTTGTCTTTTTTGGGTGCTTTCTCGTGTGGATCTGAGAGGGTTGTTTTTCAAATTAGCGCTTAGCCTGATACAGGTGTTGTAGCACATGTGGACGGTAGAAAGGTTGGCGTCTGACAATAGACTATAGTACAGGGAATGTACATAATGTACATAACGTTGAGGACCAAAATTACCGTCAAAACCATTAGCAAATAACCATCAAGAAACAATGCAATATGAATCCCATCGATTGGGCATGCGCCCTAATGGAACATCAGCGGACTTGGAGCGCCCTCTAAAGCCCTTGAACGCTTACCACAAAAGACAACGAATTGTTAATTGATGGGAGGTGAACATCAGTTGGCAACACATAATCCATAGATTTTTGCATCGTAATTTATTTGCTTGGCATAATTGTGAAGTATCTTCTGTTAATTCAACCTTCTGTAGAACGCTGTTGAGACGCTAACAGGGATTGCGATTCCTATCCTGTAATTTGATATTACAATGTTAACGTAATCGTTATCAACAACATTGTTTAAGTTTCGAATTAAGTCAAAGCTTTTGGTACATCAATAATCGACAGTACCCAGTCGTTGGCCAAATTAAAGAGATAAAAAAATCTACCAGGAGTGGGGTTCGAACCCACGCGGACATATGTCCATTGGATCTTAAGTCCAACGCCTTAACCACTCGGCCATCCTGGTAAACACACCTAGGCCACCACCAATACCAGGTGAAATATTAGTACAATGAGACAATTAATTATCAACGAAGTCCTGCATGTGCTGTGCTACGTCACGACTGGTATTTCAGACAGGAATGTAACGATAGTTATACAGCCTATCATTTGAATGCAAACGTTAGCTTGCTGCATTTTTCCGAGACGTAATAAGGCTGTCCTTTTTTAGGCCTAGTAAAGGTTTATGAATGAAATGTACGAAATTGTCAGTTTGTCTACAAATGTATTTGCGAAAAAAGTATTTAAAATATAAAGGGATGTTACTTCCGTGCAGCCAAAGGCTATGTTTATTAAGCGTGAAAATCTTAAATCCCACCCAGAGCCATATAGAGAGATGGCTCTCTCTATATGGCTCTGGTCCCACGATACTTAACAATCAAATGGATGAGTCTTCCCTAAATTTGTAGTCGGGCTACACAAGTAGCCTACAGGGTGGGGGGGGGGGGCTACAGGCCATCTGTAGAACTCAGACATGTCCGTGACTGTAATAGAGAACTCGAAAAAACGATCCCTGTTTCTCGAGAAACAACATTTGTTATTTCGAGACAATGACATAAATAACTTGATATCTCGAGAAAACAACATTTAATTGGCTCGCTATCACGGGAAAACGGAGTAAATAAAATGTATTTGAATGTATTTGCCTCTTAGGGCTTCCGTATACATTCCTAAACTGGTGTAATAATCTAGTCATGAGCAGTGTAACCTTGAGTTTACTACAAAAAAGCAGGCCTAATCCCTTGCCTGGTCAACACACAGAACTGGAAAGATAACTTTAATTACTTGATTTTAAAACAAAACTTAAACAGGTTTGACCTGCCAAGAAACAGGATTTCCCAGTTGGATGTCCAGGAACACAAAGGGACGTGGCCAAGAGACCTTGTGAGCTATCTCAGCTCGCAATATTGATGCTAGCTGCAACACATGAACAGAATGGGCTCCAAATTATATATTTATTTAGGGTTGCTGGTCTTTTCAATTATACATGCCCGTACCTCTGAAAGTTATGTATTAGATGATAACGCTGGATTAGGAAGGGTATTTGATGGAATCGGAGGTTTGAGTGGTGGAGGAGTAAGTAACACAATTGAGCAGACGCTCTGAATCCTGTGTAATTGTTATTCATTCGCGAAATTCTATAACAAACATTGTATAAATGTAAACAATGCAATATCTCAATCTCCTTCTTAGGCAACATCTCGTCTGCTTGTTAATTATGCAGAGCCATATCGCAGCCAGATACTGGACTACCTCTTTAAGGCAGGCTACACTTCACAAAAATAACAAACAAAAAACAACTACAAATTAATTGTGCGCTCAACTTGTATGATCTATTATCACAATGTTCTCTACAGCCGAACTTTGGAGCGTCTCTACATATCTTGAAAGTTGAAATCGGAGGTGATGCTCAAACCACAGGTATGTTTTAAACAGAATCAGATCTGGCAGTGAGGTCATTTGATATTCATGGTTAGGCCAGTGCTTGAGTTACATTTTGTCAACAGGTTGTCAAATCATACATAATCTAACAGCGTTCTATTTTTCAGATGGGACAGAACCCTCTCACATGCATCACAGCAATGACCAGAACTTCTTTCGGGGATATGAGTGGTGGCTCATGAAAGAAGCTAAGAAGAGGAACCCTGACATCACACTCATAGGTGAGAAGTGGTATAGCTTACGCTTTTGTTGGATTTGACTCAAAGGTCCTTATGAAAACCCAAGCTATGAAACGCTCCTACTGATACACTGATATGCTCACCAAAGTCTTGGTTGGACACAAACAATTTTTTCTTATCTCACCTTTCTGGGTCTACAGGTTTGCCATGGGCTTTTCCTGGTTGGGTAGGACAGGATAAGAACTGGCCCTACAGCGACCGTGATGTCACTGCAGTTTATGTAGTGTCCTGGATAATAGGAGCCAAGCAGCATCATGACCTGGATATTGACTATGTTGGGGTGTGTATTTCTGTTATTTACATTTTGGTTGTATGGTGGCATTTTGGTTGTGGGTGGCACAGTGGTTCCGTTCGGTTCCGGGTACGGTTCTGCCTGCCGGCTGGGGCCTTTCTGTGTGGAGTTTGCATGTTCTCCCCGTGTCTGCGTGGGTTCTCTCCGGATACTCCGGCTTACTCCCACAGTCCAAAAACAGGAAGTTCAACTTGTCTGTGATACTTTGTGTTTTCTAAATTTGCAATGATTGATGCCATCTGTTAAACCCACACAATGCTGAAGGACTACGCTGAATTGTGAATGTTTATACAGATTTGGAATGAGCGGGACTTTGACAGCAAGTACATCAAGGTGAGACCACATGACACCTCTGTAAAGTACGTCCAAACCAACAAACAACAGTTGTGTCACAATTGGAAGAAAAAGCACTTTTTTACTGCCCTTAGTTTTGATGTCTGAGAATATATGTGCATCTCACTAGTTACCTAACCTCTGACCTTCAGTAACTTCCATAACCAGTCCTTCAAGTGAATTTGTCTGATATTTCTATGAAGACTTTATTTAAAGAGAGACCAAGACACAATTGATAAAGGTTTATTAACAGTACAGTCCCAAAGCCAATAACATTTATGATACAACACAAACGCGACCACATGTATATAAATAAAAGCGTTATCACAGTCTTGACACCTATGACTGAAGAAATGTCAGAAGAAGTGTGCTTATTGGAGCTGAGAGTATATTTTGTGTTGCCAAGGTGCTTCGGGCTTTGTTGGATAAAGTTGGCTTAATGGCGGTGGGCATCATTGCGGCAGATGGGGACTGGGGAATCGCCAAAGCCATGGCTGTAGACTCCGCCCTAGACCATTCTATTGAGGTGGTGGGGTAAGTAAGGGGCACACTGCACAGTGCTCAAATGTAGCACAAATTCACTTGCAATTCCACTGCTACTCATATTTGCCATAATGGCACTCCATTGTTGCAATACTCACAGTTTAATATAATTTGCCTGATAAAATTTCACTGAGGCTGTAGACGTAAGAGAGTAAGTCATTCCAGAGTTCAATACTGGCTCATGTTAAATATCTGCCTGTTTTCAGACATTCCAAATCAGATTTTGATTTATTTTCCTGTTGTTTTCCTGCAAGTATTCACGCAAGTGGTGTATATTGTATCCAATGTATGAAATCTAATCCACTCAAAAATAAATTAATAATCGTGTGTGCGTGCGTGTGTGTGTGTGTGTGTGTGTGTGTGTGTGTGTGTGTGTGTGTGTGTGTGTGTGTGCACGCGCGCACGACCAACAGGGCACATTACCCAGGCACTACCACAGTGAACGCAGCTCTGAAGACACATAAGAAGCTGTGGTCGTCTGAAGACTTCAGCACCTTCAACACTCCGGTGGGGGGAGGCTGCTGGGCCCGGATCCTCAACCAGAACTACGTCAACGGGCTGATGACTGCGTAAGTCGTGGTCATTCGTTGAATTTGGATTTGTTTTTATTGTAAACTGGGGTGTATATTTCTTAAGCTATATCGAAACTTGTAAATTCACTAAATAATGTTTTTGTTTAAACTAAACATATATATATATATATATATGTATATAAAATACAAATTTAAATAAATAAATAAGAGGATGCGTTGGCTTCAGGATAGTAAAAAAAGTCAAAATACAGTCCATGAAGTGGTGCTAGAAATGAAAAAGTGGCCAATGTTTGCCAGGGTTTCATTTTACTTTCTTACCTAGTATAGAATTCCCGGTTAACTAATCCACTTGACAAAGTGGGCTAAAGATTAGTTCCCTGTTTCAGTACCATCGCTTGGAACCTGGTAGCTAGTTACTATGAGAACCTGCCGTTTGGACGAGATGGGCTTATGACAGCTGAGGAGCCATGGAGTGGCCACTACGTTGTGGCCTCCCCCATCTGGATAACAGGTAACTGAACCAGAACCTACAAACTTCAGTAAGGGTTTTTCACTTATACCTACCTGCACACAGTACATTGACAAAAACAAATCATGTTGCAATTTTGTTAACTTTTGTATCCATTGTGTTTTCCCCAAGCCCACACCACTCAGTTTGCACAGCCAGGTTGGTCATACCTGCAGACTGTGGGACACCTGACTCAGGGAGGAAGTTACGTGGCCCTCACAGATGGCAAAGGAAATCTCACTGTTGTCATAGAGACTATGGTGAGTTGGTCCAGCTAAATACTTTACATGCCTTAAATAATCTGTCTTCTTTTCTGGCTGATCCACATATCACAAGTCCATGTATTGGCCCAATGAGTGATTCTTTGTTTGTCAAGATTATGAAAAATGTTTTTTGCTTATAGACCCATGAACATTCAGTTTGCATTAGACCTCCACTCCCGCCATACAGTGTCAGCTCCCAGGTTACAACATTCCAGCTTAATGGATCCTTTGTAAGTACTCTCATCCACTTGTGCAGATGACAGTGGCATATTGGGGATAGGCACCATTATATGTTCGAACATTTCTGTTTTTGTCCAGAGCTCCATCACAGAATTCCAAGTGTGGCGGTCGAGGTTTGAATTCAAGACAAGCAAGCCGTCCTTCTTTGAGAAACTAAGTCCGCTGAAGGTAAAAGCAACTCAGATATAAATAGTAACGGTTTACTTTGAACTAATATGACGGGTTCCTGTCTGAGAAATGTTAAATACAAAATAACGACTCATCCTTCTAGCCTGGCTGAACGCGAGTGTGGCTCTGCGTGAGATCTTCTCCCGTGATATTTTAAACAGTATCTTTTATGAGGGCTTTTACGGTTATGTTTATTGTTTAACGTTTAGTTTTGTTTTCCTGCCTGGCAGCTTGTGGACGGGTCGTTCATCTTGAATCTGGATGTTGATGAAGTTTATACTTTAACCACCGTAACCACTGGCCAGAAGGGGAGTTATGTCGATCCCCCTGCATCAGCACCTTTCCCTAAGATTTACAAAGATGACTTTGACGATGGTAAATATCATAGGAGGTAGCTCAGCAGGCTAAAGGCATATACCACAAAGGCTAGTCCTTGACGCGGCGGCCTGGTTTTGAATCTGGCTCGGGGGCTGTCCCTTCTGCTGCATGTCTCTCTCTTCCTCATTTCCTGTCCACCTACTGTCCTTTCAAATAAAAGCAAAAAATGTGCCTCCCAAAAAATATCGTATTAAAAAAATATATGTAAATATCATAGGAGGTGGAAAACTGGAACCAACACATGAACTCAATTACAGTCATACTCTTTCCCCACCTCTCTCTGTAGCCAATCCCTTCTTTTCGGAGGCTCCAAACTTTGCCGACCAGACGGGGGTGTTTGAGTACCACAAGAACCTGTCCGACCCCGGTCCACATGTCTACACCTTACGCCAGGTGCTTACCCAGAGGCCCATTACTTGGGTGGCCGAATCAGACCACACCATCAGTATTATAGGAGACCATAAATGGTAAGCCTGTATGATGAGCAGGGTTCCTACGGTCATGAAATTCTTGGATTTGTCCTGAATTTAGAAAGACTGTTTTCCAGGCCTGGAAATGGTTTGACACGAACAGAATGTTTTATTTTGAATATGTAGTGTTTTTGGCTATTGTTTTAAATAGTTTAATATAAATCCCAAAACATGTCTAACGTTACGTGAATTATGTTCCATAATTATGTTCCAACATAGTACACAAATGAGTAAGTTAGTCGCTACCAGTTTACAAAATGCCTGAGAAGTGCTTGTTCAATAAGGTATGGCTTTCAAATGAAAAACATAAATCATGGCTCAATGGAGAGGCAGACCTCAGCCGTGCTGGATGTAGGCTCTGCACAAAAACATTTGACGTTGGTAACATGGAAGAAGCGCCTCTGGTCAGCCATGCTAAAGGGAAAAAGCGGCAAGACAACAAAAAGGTGGCTCATGCCAGCATTGACACATATTTCACGCCTACCGTAGCCAGGCTAGATAACCCTTCTGCCAGCATGGCAAGCACTGGAGCTGCCAGACAACTTCAACTGACGCTCAACCAATTCATTGCATCATCCAATGATCCGCTATTGACTATGACTCGACTCACATTAATCATGCAACTCGTGTGCTGACAGAGATGAGCTTTTCAGAGCTATGTTTCTCGACAGTGGAATAGGGTTTGAATTGTCGTTTGAATATGTGCCACCACCACCAAGATCTGTGAAGTGTGCGTACCTCTCCATATTTGGAATTGCTCACTTCAAATCGCTTGTTGTCAGTAAAGAGTCTAGGCATGCTCTCCAAAACCCAATAAAGAATATTGTGCAGCTATCAACAGACAGGCCTCAATGTTAATTGGTTTGTTTTTGAGTAACTTCAATCCAAGCATGTAAATGTCAACAAATCTCTGCTGAACATCAGGTCATGCGGACTGCACACTCTCCATAATGCATTCAGGGATGGATGCAGAGCAAGCGGATGGGAGGTGGACCATACCCTATCCATGCTGTATTGGCTCTTTAAAACCAATGGGTTGAAAATGTGAACGTTTTTTTGAGAGGATTAATGGAGCTGCTTCACGTTGGCTGTTTTGCGCACACGTTAAACTTTGCCTCCCAAGCTGCCCTCAAACTTGCAAAAACGCTCTTGCTTGGCCGGGTGAGGCGCATTGCCACCTTTTTTTCGTCTAAGCTCTTTGACCAACCATTCTCTAAAAATGAAGCAACTATGCAGCTGTGTTACATATATACATGTTCATATACATTGCCATAGTCTATTAAACATGAGGCTACCCAGTCATTTGTAATGACATGTGATATACGGATCCGTAGTTCTGGAAGTCCAGCTGGCACAGATAAGGGCCACTCTGCCGACACTTTTCTTTATATCTGCGAACATAGTTCACTTATATTTTTGTGTTGCTACAACATCATCATAAGCGAGTTTCTCTTTTCCAGGGCAAACCTAAAGGTCTCTTGTGACGTTTACATGGAAAGGGTGAAGGCAGGAGGCGTATACATTGCTGTCAGAGTGGACAAAGGCGGTCAGTCTGTCCGTAGTGCCAAGGGAATATTCTTCTGGGTGTTCTCCGATGGCACCTACAAAGTTACTAATGACTTAGGTTTGTATTATAAAATTCAAATCACAAACTTATGCACTTAATTCAGCCTAGTTGTTCTACGCTTATTTGTACCTATCCCTCTGACGCATCCATAGATTTAAATGTGAAAAATGTAAGGGAAAGTGTTATTTAAGGTTTCAACAGTCAATTTCTCAAAACTAAAATGGATACATTGATCAAAATATTTTTTTCTTTTCTGACTTGAGAAGGATATTACATTTCTAATTGTAATTACTGGAAGTTTAAATTTGATTTCAGCTATTATGTTATGTGAGTATGTGTCACATTTGTAAAATGGTATGTATTTCAATTTTGGAACCTAAACCCTCATATCTGAAATGCTAACATTGTTAAAAAGACATCTTGGTCCTCGTACAATGTTATTCTGTCGGCCCTACCTCCAGAATAGTGACGGCATAAAAGGAGAAACTGGGGAAAACATCTCAGAATTATAGCAGGGAAGTGCACATAGGAGTTCCAAATGTCTGGCTTAAATTAAGCTGTCTTCCTCTCCACTGTGTTTGTCAGCTGGTCATACTGTGATTGCAGAGGGGTTGGCCGGGACAAGGGCGTTTAGTTGGCACACACTAACGCTCACAGTAAAGGTAATCTATTTTCAGGGAGATGTAAGTACAGTTTGGTAATTCCAATACAAAACGATATGAATGTTGACTGAAGCACTACATCATTTATATTTTTCTTTTAGGGGCAGAATGCATCTGGGATGTTGAACGGCAATCCACTATGGAATAATGCGGTAGTCTTGTCACCAAAGAATGGCTGGGCGGCAGTAGGAACACACTCATACGAGCTGGCACAGTTTGACAACTTTGCTGTGGAAGCAGAATAGTCACTTGAGAGAGGTCTGAATTATACCTCACATGATTCATTTTATCGATCAATACCTTTCCCCTTCAATGTGAATGTTGATTTCAAGAAAATGTTTGTGTGTGCATGTGCATGTGCGTGTGCGTGTGTTTGGCATGGTTTTAAGGGAATGATTTTGAATGTAATATTTTTTATTTGTAACCCCAAAATAGGTGGTGGTACAACTTTTATTATTGAAGAATCAATCTTGTTTGAACATTTTCATTCTAATTGGATTTGCAACTTAAGGAAAGTAGGGCTGTCACAATCATGACATTTTAGCTGACATTAACAATTTAATTGTCTTATTGTTAATTTTGAGTAACGTTTTATACCTATTGAATACCATGTGTGCCATGTACCATACCTACCATATGTGCCTTGTAAAGCTCGTAAGCATTAGAATAAATAACTTTTCTAATCAATAAATGCTGGTTTTGCAACTAGACAACATGTTGCTACTTCATGCTTAAAACTCTTAAACCTAAACCTTTAGTAATGTAACTGTCATCTGCTGCCAAATGTAATAAAGAGTCACGCCAGTGATGTTTTGACAGTGCAAATTTGAGCCACATACCGCTCTCGGATCTCCCCACAGAACGGACAGAAAGCGGAAAAGAGACTAAACGGACCACCGCTTAATTACTGGGCTACATTTTAGTATGACTATGAGAGTGCCAGTATAGATAGAAAAAAGTTTTGGGAGTTACTTTCTTTCATTTCTGTACTCAAACAAATGTAGGCCCTTGGTGTGTTAGAAAGGATTTTGCGGTGATGGTGTGCTACTGCCAAACGTTACCATGAAGGAAACGTGCCTAAATTGCATACGTGTCTATGTTGTAGCATTTCTAACACTTTATGTCGTGTTATGTTGGTTAGAGGTTATGGAATAGATATAAATTATATTGACTTCAAAACAGCATGGTCTTGTCTCTTCATTGACAAACGCAGAATTTTGTCTACGAAGATGACTACATTTTCTCTACTGCTGCCCTTCCCTTTCCTTGCTGGTCCCAGTGAGCTGACAGGTCTATGGACACGATGGTTTGACTGCCACACAATCGTGCTGGGTTTGGAAGGTGTAAGTGTTGCGAAGCTAAAAGCACTACTGATAGCACTACCTAGGTGCAGAGGGGCTACGTGTGTACGGAACCGCTCAGCACACAAGAAATGATCACTCCGGTCTACTCTCAGAACGGATCATCGGGCCCTCGCAGCTCTTCTGGCACTGGCTTTAGGCTCCTTCGCATTTACGGCTGGTCAGAATGCCTTCAGCTATACAACTTCATACTCCAGTTCACACTTTGGCGTGATAATTGTGTCATACCTTCTCGCTCACCTCAATTCCCAGCTCAGACCTTAATTGTCTTAATCATATTTGAATACATTTTAATTACATTGCCATTGTTCATAGAGGTCAGCTCCACCACGTCCGGTCTGTTGAATAAAGGCTTGGAAAGTACGACTGTTTTACTCAGTTTTTTCACCACTATCACCTGTTTATACTAAGTCATGAAATAGTTTTGAACATGTTATTGGGGCATAAGTATTGTCCAAATATACATCACTCATCTTAAGTAGAGGTTGGCCTTGGAGGGTCCACTGACAAACAGGTTGTGTGTCCTTTGTCTATGCGCGTGCTGTGTTATGATTAATTCCGAATACATTCTTACAACCTCTTTTTACCCACGCACAAAGAACCTGAAGACTTTGTTTTCTTCCACAACTGATGTGTGCAGAGAGAAAGAGGCCGAGCTATGGATTGACAATTTAAAAAAGGCAAAGTCATGGTGTCATCCCTTTAAGATAAATAATGTTCCAGCAACGCCTATAAACCAGTGCACAGATAGAAACAAGATCATATTAAAACATTAAATCCATCTTGAGGCATATTGACAATTAACTGACCAGCCATTTCCTTTGATGCACTTTTACATTACTTAATTCAAGTTTTTTTTTATGCATGAAAACTATTGGTTTGATAAATTGACCATATCACTTGAATCAAGGGGCTGGGATCATACTGAATCAATTCATTACAAACATACTGATTTGAAAGTATGTGGGGGAAAAAGGCCTACATTCCACTGTCATTTTAAATGCTGTCACAGAACCTGTTCAGACAGGCCAGGATTTCAGTTTTCCTTTTGCTTTCAAAAAATGAAGAGCTACTCTTCCAGGGAATGTTGAAGCATACCTGAGGTAAACCAGTTCTGGGATCTGCAGGTCAATAGATCTGTGCCTTTTGTAACAACGTTTTGACACTTTTTTCACTAGTCTTCAGTCTTCATATTTCATAAATGCAGTCATCTGGTAATGGCTGTCATCTTTCATTGAAGCAAAATGTACAAGTGTATTGTGTTCCAGGCCACTTGCCCGTGCAATTTATGAAAGAGGCGTTTTATGAAAAAGCATGGCTACAATAACTCAAGTTGACTATATAAATCTGACTCTATAAATAATGTTTTCTACATTAAACGCAACCTACTCCATAGGGTTCCCCAGGGTGATCCTTGCGATAGATTGCACTTGTATTCCCATCACACCATGACTGCGTTAAAATGAACGGGATTTTATCAGTTGCACCACATTCCAGCACGGTGGCTTAGTAGTTAGCACTGTTGCCTCACAGCAAGAAGGTCCTTGGTTCAAACCCCACCTCAGGCAAGGGCCTTTCTATGTGGAGTTTGCATGTTCTCCCCGTGTTTGTGTGGGTTTCCTCCCACGACCAGTCACTGCCAATTCAACTGGAGTCGGTTTGTGTGTCCTATATTTATGTGTGAGCAAGTCTGGCGCAAATTGGCTTCCACGGTACCACTCAGACTGAGAAGTATGCTTGATAGCTGTGGGTCCATTCGTAGTTTGTTCTGTGTTAATTGGCAACCAATGTATGTGTTACGACCCTTCAGCTATATGGCTGATCTAGGGCGCTGAAAGATCGAACACTTAACCAGATGTATACACGGTGGTGGAGAGAGTGAAACACAGGTAAGCCAAACCCAGATAGAAGGAATATAAGTATTTATTTACAGGGATAAACAAAAGCAAAAAGGGATACCACGGCTATACGAACGGTGCCAAATCAAAGAAACAAACAGAAAAGCTAAGCTGCCTACCACACGCTTGCTGTCAAAAGTACAGAGGGGGGCACCGCTCCTAACCTACTGTTCCTAAACAGAGTATGATACTACGTGATGATTAAATGTAAACCCACGGGTATCTAAACTAGCCGCGCTCAGGAGAAAACAAAGCACCGTACCTTGTACGGGCGAAATATAGAGAAGTGGGAGAAATACAAACACAAAACACAGTACCGAGTACTGGTAAAACGGGAAAGGAA
Source organism: Galaxias olidus (assembly GCA_026901105.3). Classification (NCBI taxonomy): domain Eukaryota; kingdom Metazoa; phylum Chordata; class Actinopteri; order Galaxiiformes; family Galaxiidae; genus Galaxias; species Galaxias olidus. The sequence goes on along the minus strand of JAPMUY010000108.1, from coordinate 23,436 downwards.
CAAACTAAACACTGTATATAATACAGGACTAAAACAGGCAATATAACGAACCAGACAATACGCTAACCAACCAAACAAACGAACAACACAGGGACTAAACCTACACAAACGAACAAACGAACCAACACCAAATAGACAGTTCTAGCGAAGAGAGCGAGTTGAAACACTACTAAACACATACAGCATACAAGACTATCGCTCTCCCGAGACTGGCGGGGAGAAGGTTTAAATCTAGACGGATCGGCTCTTGATTGGTCCGTCAACAGATGGCTGATGGTGGGTGATGAGGGGGAGGGAACCAACGGCAAGCAGGCGGCAATCTGAATGAAGGGAATAGCGAAGGGAAAAACAGAAGGGAAGACAAAACAACAGACACATATCCCCAAAACAATACATACGGACACTACACAAAAGGAGGGGACGTAACAGTATGTAAAGCGCTTTGAGTATCTAGAAAAGTGCTAAAAATTTAATAAAATGAATTATTATTATTTTACAGCATCAACGTTCAGGTAAAGGATAAATAAGGACACTCATTTCGCACATTGCCTGTATGGACACTAAGGGTGGGCAGAAAATGCAGTAGCATAGATAATTAAACGTCATTTTTCTGTAGCACAAAATATTCACAAAGCCTAAATTCTTTCAAGTTGCAAACTTGGCAGTGTTAAACGATCTTGGGAGCAAATAAAGAACACATATAAAAACAAATATAACTTAAACCGGTATGTAAGCTTACTTGCAAATCTTATGAGGTCATCAAGCACAGGGCTATGTAGTGCTTTAATTAGTCTGTTTAGGATGATCTCGGAATTAAAAGGCTTATAGAACAAAGAAGTGGCTTGCAGCCAACAGAAAGAAAATGAAGCAAGAATGACTAGAGGGGAAGATCATTACAGCTATCAGCACCACCGCCATCCACAATTAGCACATCTCCCCTTCTCTCTCTCTCTCTCTCTCTCTCTCTCACTTTTGGCTCCCCTACCTAGCTCCCTCCCTCGCCCCCCGCTCTCCACGCTGCCTCGACACCCCGACACTCCTCCCGAGGCGCAGGCCCTCTCTATTAATCAGGGTCGCCACTTAATGGAAGGGGTGGAAAGGGTGTATCATCATCAGACCCTGTTGGAACTGGTTTTTACTGCTTTTATATGTGTTGATCTGTTATCTCGAACACAACCAAAGCAGGTTAGGTATGCAGCATGAGTTTCCATGGCAATCTACCCCGGTGATAGGTTAACTCAGGCTTAAATCTGAAGTTACCTTGCTAACCCCAAATCCTGCTTCGTAGAACAGGCCTCAGGTTGCTCAACTGTTCAATTGTTTTTAACTTGTCATCGATGTTCTTCATGCAATGTCCACCAAAGGAGTCGCCAACATTTAGAGAATGATCAACATGGGTTAATTGAAGGCCTAATGTCAGACTATCACAACTGCCTGCATGGTTTGTTTGACTCAACTATGGTTGAGCTATGACATCAGCTCAGCAGGAAACATTTAAGGGACAAAAGACAAACTTATGATCCGATAGCACAATTGACATGTGTTCTCTCACCATATGACCCCCGAGTCAAAACATGCGGTGGAGCCAGTTCAATCAAATTACCATTATTCATCCATGAGAGCTACCTATTCTCTTTTTCAGAAATACAAATACAAGGTAAACATTTCAAAAGATTGTGTTACTACGAAAAACCTTTCTTCTGTAAGGCTAAGTCTACCACATTTTATTGACAGAGTTTCAAAAGATAGTAAATATATGCAAATTCATTGACATAACACTTCCATTACATAGCTGAACTCCAGCAGGGCAGACAGGGACAACATTGCAGACAGGGATTCTTTTTTTTGTACCGAAGTGCTGCCTTGATCTTCACGTTGACAACTTCTATGTATTCCTGTGTCCCACAAACGTTGGACGCAATGCTGTTGATCATGTCGCCCTGCTCTTCCACCAGCAGGGCCATGTGCAAAAACAGCTCGTGAACTTCCCGCAGCCTCGCCTCCAGCTCCACCAGGTCCTTGTGGCGACCCTTGACCTCGCTCATGGCCCAGCGCGACGACTTTGCCCCGTCCGTCTGCAGGCTCTGGGACAGCTCGGCCCACCCCTTGCCCCCCTTCTCCACCAGCGTGTCCAGCTCCTCGCCCGACATGTCCCTCCCCAGTATGGAGGCGTTCCTCTGGAGCCTCCCGCGGCACGTCCCCCTCAGGGTCTCCTCCGCCTGGTGGTAGTTGGCCATGACGTTGCGGAAGGCGCGGCTGAGCATTGCGTGCTGGGTGCGGCTGATGCGTGCCGTGGCCGTGTGAGGACCCTCGGCCTGGTCTAACGCGCGGCTCCGGTCGCCCAGCTCCTGGAGGCGTCTGTTAAGGGCCACGCCGCGCTGCTGGATTTCCCTGGCTATGGTGTCCGAGTCCTGCTTCAGGACGGTGAAGCGGCGCACCGTGGTGCCAAAGCGCTCGTTGTGGCTCACCAGGCGCTCCACTTCCAGGTGGAGCAGAGAGATCTCCTTGCGCATGGAGTGGGCTTCCTCCAGGATGCTCTGCATGGTTTGAGGAGAGGATCCCTGAAACACCACGGCCTCTTGGGTGAGCGCCATCTCGTCTGCATCCAGCTCAGGCACGTCGAGGTGCGGGTCGCAGTCCTCCTGCTCCTCACTGATTGCCTGCATTGTGGCCAGCCGGTCCCTCATTCTGCCTGATGGACAAATAGGATTGAGGGGAGACTTAGGAGGTTTACAGAATCTATGAAATTTCAAACCAAAAGCTTCCTGGAAAAACTTGATCCAAAGATATACCATGAATGATAGAGTTCAAGCATATTACATGGTACTGTTGTACACCAACCTATGGTGCAAGATCACACGACTGGTAAATACATGTTTGAGGCTGATCTTAAGCTGGACATGCTGGTGGCATCTTTCCACTCTTTTGTCTTGATATTTGTAGAATGTAATCATTCTTTATGTACCTTTATGTTGGTGTTAAAGGGGAATATCAGACAGCCCCAAGACTACAGTCAACTTGGGTTTAGTTTTGAGTTACTGGCAAGAGCTTTGGAGAGCTGAAAGGTGAAAAAAACCTTGGCGAGACAATTGTGCCTGCGATCACCTCAATGAGAATAGGCTGTTATTGAAGGGCTTTAAACAGAACAAGACACCCTTTCAGTTCGTTCCCAATAGCCGTGCACTGATGTTATTCCTTTCAAATGCATTGGGCAAAACTAATGTAGACACGGTTGAGCTAACATTCATTCATCTGCCTGTTATCTTATACCTTTGCTATCGGGGTAGCTCAAAAACACACTTTTCAAATATTGCACATATTACCTTTTGTGTGTTTTCATCAATAAAAAGGGACTATTTCCTTTCTACCAAGTACTACAAATACGTAGTGTTTCAGAAAATTCAATAGCCTTAAATGGACAATGTATTACTGCCTTGTGTGTTGCAGTTTTACTCTCATCGTTCTCCTTTCACTGGCAAACACATTCTTACTGAAAAAAGGATGTATTTCCTCATACCAAGCAAAAAGAATAGCAGTTCATTGATGTTACGTCTTTAACGTTGGCAAAATGTATTCTAACTATGATCAAACTGAGAATAGGTACAACCTTAAATTCTTTTTATAATAAACAGGAAGAATTCTTGAGAAGTTGAAAGGAACAAATAATAAGGAATAAAAAGGTTGCATGTGGAGTGCAAGCTCATCACTTGTTACAAAAGTGTTAACAGCTGTGTAGGATGATTGGAAAACCCTGATTTGCAAATAATAGTATACTATTTATTACCCAGATTGTAGTAGCCTACCTTCTAGGCTTAAAGTTACTTTAAGGAAGGAAAAAAAATTGGACATCCAAAAGATTAAATTAGCTTAAATTGTGATAAAGTGACTAGTGCCAGTCACTAGCTGTAGCCTACCTTTTGACAAGTCTAAAACAAAATCAGAAAGTTATTGCACACTCGTTACAATGATTCCGTTTAATCCCAGCCTTTTGATAGAACATCTTGAGCATTTCATTGAGTGTAGAAGGAAGTTCATTTTAAAATGCGTGTGCACGGTGCGAGACTGCGAGTGCTTCGTCTTTAGCCACGCCCACCACGGTCGAGACATAAAAGCCGAGACTGGCACTGTGTGTCGTTAAAAGAAGACGTTGGGCTGCTTTAACGCATACAAGTTCGATAGATGTTTTATTGTTCAAGGTTGTTACAATTTACCCTTTGGCCGTTTTTCTCTCACATTACACATTATGTAAATAAATGGAAGTGGTTGGAGGAAATTAATAGGCTACACTTTCCCCCCCATGCAGGGAATCTCTGAAGCTGAAACAAATTTAAGATGGCATACTGTATTGATTGCGATCCTGGCATTGGTTTTGATGCTATCATGTCCTATCAACGATATACATGTGTTGGGTATGATCCCTTGGCAAGACTGCGTGCTGACAACTTGCTGCTCACGATTCAAAGGAGACGTGATGATATGAGGTACAATGAAAGGAAGAAGCAGACTGTAATGATTGCCTGCTTTTGTTTAGGCTATGTGAAATGTTTTCTTTTTAATTTTCTGTTTCATTTTATTTCAGTTCAGTTTTCATTATCTGCCTTCTAAATAGTATACTGCTGCAAAATAAACTTTGTCTAAGTCAGTCAAAAGTGAATGAATATTAAAGTGATCCTGGGAAAGTCAGAGTAATCGATTTGTTTAGCCTTTTTGTAAAACCGAGAGATAAAGGAAGTCATTCAAACCCCTACTTCAATAAGATTTCTAAATTCGAAGACGATTGAAATGGGCAATGATGCTTTTTGAAGGGTCACTTATAGACATGTAACTGTTATTTCTATAGACATTTATATAGGCATATGTTGGCCCCTATTATATATATCCTTCTTTTATATATATATATATATATATATATATATTATTGAGCTGAACTGAACTTTTCTTTGTTGTTTATTGTGTTTTTATTACTGAATTTCTCATTTTTATTTTTGTTTTTTAATATTGTTTGATGACCGAACGATGATACTACAATGTCCCGTGGGATAAATAAAGTATTTTCGGTTCCATTCCATTCAATAAATTGCCATTATATCACTTTGAATTAAGATACCTTCCGGATTATTAACTATTATGACATCATAATGTAACTGCTACAATTTAATGATGTCATGACCCTGTTGATAGCCCATGTTACGCTTTTTGTCACAACGTAGCATTATTTTACGAGTACTGCCCACCACAATAGTTGTGTCAACATTGTCCCAGATAAAATGGAGAATCCAGGGAAGAAAAGTCGATTTGAGAAAATGAAAGAGAAGATGCAGTGGGCGCACACAGTGGACCTTGAGGAATGGAAGCGGAAGGTGGAGAAGCTGGAGCTCAAGCTTCAGAGGCAACATCAACTGAATGAGGGGCAAGCTGAAAATATGGAAAGCAACTGTATGGAACAGAGAGCCAAAGCAGTGTTGCTGGAGAAAACCGTGGAGGAACTCAAACATCAAATAGAGTCGACCAAGGCAGACAATACTAAAGAGATTGAGTGCTTAAAGGAGAAACTGAAAGAAGAGCAAAGTAAATACATTGACCTGGAGAGAAAGTTGATCAGCACTGAAATTAAGCTAATGGCGGAAGAGAGTAAGAACACTTTCTTAAATGTGGAGTCTGAAAGCGCCCATCTTAAACTAAAGGAAGAGCAAAACAAGTATGATGCCAAAGAGACTGAATTTAAGAATCTTCACATAGTGTTTCAGGCAAAGCAGACCTGTGACTTCCTTGTAATGGAAGCGATGGAAGAGGCCACAAAGCTGGAGCAAGAGAAACAGCAGCACCATATCACTCTGATGAAGGAGGCCATGGACGTGCTCCAACAAGAGCTCCACAAAGAGAAAAGTATGAGGGAACAGATGGCCTTAGACATCCAGGACCTCAGAGTGAGTATTGCTAAAACGTTGGCAGATAAAGAGAGAGAGAGTGCCAAAAAAGAGGAGCAGTGGCAGCAGAAGACCTTGTGGCACCAGGTAAGGGTGGAGCTGGTTGAGCACAGCCTGTTAAAAATAAAGCAGGAGAAAGAAAAGGCCACGTTGGCTCTGGACCTGGCTGAAGAAAAAGCGGCCGCGGCCAACAGCTACCTGGCCAATACAGTGAAAGACAGTGAGGAAGCTGCACAGCGATGGCTCACACAGCTGAAGCTACAACAGGAACAACTGGATGAGCTACGTACAACTACATCTAATACGCTTCTGCAGCAGTGGAAAATGGACAGCCAACTACACATCAGCAACGTTGAGTTGGAATGGTCAAACAAGATGGCTGGTCTAACTGAAAAGATCAGACAGATTGAGGAGAGAGATCAGTCCACACGGGAGCAGGTACATACAGTATGAATAATCTACAGATATTGATCATATACAGCCAATCACTTAATGTTAAATTAACTGTGGTGTTTTTTGTTTTGTTGTAACAAACAGAGCAGTGGCCTTGGATGCTTCACAGGACTATTCCGTGGTTGCATTGAGAAAAGACGGCAGAGAAAGCAGAGAAAAATCAATTCAAAAAGGAACAATTAAATTAAGGAGTGGGACACTCAATAACAACCACCTTGTTCTGATGGCAAACATTCTGAATACAAGTTTCAGTATGACTACCTTAACTTTACTGCATTTGAACATTATTTTAGGCCAAATAATTTGCTTGACGTCTCCCATACTTATTGTGATACTGTTAATACTGCACTGCATAAGAATAAAAAAAAACATACATTATGAAGAACCTAAAACCCTCTGTTGTTTCATTTATTCACAAGCAAAACTGCTACTATAGGTCACTTTTCCTACAGCAAACATAGCCACCCTACATGTTTTCTGAATAATCTATACATCAGAGGTACTCAAATAGGAATCTTAAAGGTCCACAAAGAAAATGTTCAATCAGACAAAGGTTCAGTCGTTTAGGTAATTCAAGATATTATATAACAATTATAATAAGTATAATAAATAACAATGATACAACAAAATATTGCTATTCCCCATCCATCCAAACCGGCTCACACATCAAGCCACCTGCACCACCAAAGGTATTATTATTATTATTTATTTATACATTATTATTTATTTAACAGACTGAGACTATGTCTCTTTTGCAGCAGTGCCCTCCCTGTTAAACAAGGCAAGAAATGAAAAAGAAACAAAACAAAATAAAGAAAATAAAACACTTGAAATATAAAAGTGGCACAAATTCGTTATGATTTAGTCAAAACCCCACAGTCCGTCTTCAAGCTCCCCACAGTCAAAGGGGCTTAGCACCAGAATACTGCATCTTGGTGGATGGAGGAGTCCCCTCTGTCTGGGTTTTGCCTTGGGCTGCTCCAGAGTTGTGGAGGCAGGTGACGGCTGCCGGGTCGCGAGGAAGCAGAAGAGCAGATCGTCTTATGGTTCAAATTGACTGTTAAGACTACGAGGAGTCCCGTTTTGGCTCTGGGCTGCTCCAGAGTAGACGCGGCGATTAACTGGAGGCGTTGCTTCGACCACTCACTGGTCCACTCACTCTCTCCAACTGATGAATCAAGGGGGTCCTCAAAATCCGCATTCTGTTGATCCGATTGCACTGGAGCAGATAACTGCCTTTTCTGTTCGGCGCACAGACGTAGTCGGAAAGCAGCACAGGGGAGATCACTCTCTCCAGGGCCTAAGTATACGCTTCTTTGGGGCTAACCGCCTTTGCCTCTCCAGTTTCAACAAAGAACAGAACAGACCTTATTTCTCGATTGTATTCTTTTGTCTTAATTCAATGCACTGCTAACTTTTTCCCTCGGCTCCGCTGGCCTTCTCAGTATATTTTCTCACGCACACACAACACCGCCACGCGCACATTTTACGCACTGCTTTTTATGCCACTTCCCTCTCTTCAAGGGATCTTGCCACTCTTATAACATAACGTTAGCTAGCTAGATACCTATGGTTAATTCAAACCAAAACAAAAAAAGATGACTTTGGCGTCTCGGAGATGGATTCAAAACATATATTAAGAGTTAAAAAGTTAAACAAAAATACATCACTTGATGAGTAAAACATGACCAATCTATACCTATTAACAACATAAATTAAAATGCGCAAAAAACATTTAAACTAAGAAAAACTCAATAACATGAGCTCCACTGTGCCTGGTCTGTCTGCCTGTTAGGCGCCATAGCAACCATGGAACAGCCTGAATCAAGACAGGTGCTTTTAACAGGTAAATCAAACCATCCCAAGAATCAAGTCCAAATAAGTCCAGAACTATTGTTCACCGCGTCTAACACTTTTTATCAATGAGAGAAGTGACACCTTTGGTCTGTTGAAGACTGCGTGCTGACAACTTGCTGCTCACAATTCAAAGGAGTCGTTATGATACAGGTACAATGAAAGAAGTAGACTGTAGTTATTGCCTGATTTTGTTTCTTTGAAATGTTTTCTTTTTAATTTTCTGTTTCATTTTATTTCAGTTCAGTTTTCATTATCTGCCTTCTAAATAGTATACTGCTGCAAAATAAACTTTGTCTAAGTCAGTCAAAAGTGAATGAATATTAAAGTGATCCTGGGAAAGTCAGAGTAATCGATTTGTTTAGCCTTTTTGTAAAACCGAGAGATAAAGGAAGTCATTCAAACCCCTACTTCAATAAGATTTCTAAATTCGAAGACGATTGAAATGGGCAATGATGCTTTTTGAAGGGTCACTTATAGACATGTAACTGTTATTTCTATAGGCATTTATATAGGCATATGTTGGCCCCTATTATATATATCCTTCTTTTATATATATATATATATATATATATTATTGAGCTGAACTGAACTTTTCTTTGTTGTTTATTGTGTTTTTATTACTGAATTTCTCATTTTTATTTTTGTTTTTTAATATTGTTTGATGACCGAACGATGATACTACAATGTCCCCTGGGATAAATAAAGTATTTTCGGTTCCATTCCATTCAATAAATTGCCATTATATCACTTTGAATTAAGATACCTTCCGGATTATTAACTATTATGACATCATAATGTAACTGCTACAATTTAATGATGTCATGACCCTGTTGATAGCCCATGTTACGCTTTTTGTCACAACGTAGCATTATTTTACGAGTACTGCCCACCACAATAGTTGTGTCAACATTGTCCCAGATAAAATGGAGAATCCAGGGAAGAAAAGTCGATTTGAGAAAATGAAAGAGAAGATGCAGTGGGCGCACACAGTGGACCTTGAGGAATGGAAGCGGAAGGTGGAGAAGCTGGAGCTCAAGCTTCAGAGGCAACATCAACTGAATGAGGGGCAAGCTGAAAATATGGAAAGCAACTGTATGGAACAGAGAGCCAAAGCAGTGTTGCTGGAGATAACGGTGGAGGAACTCAAACATCAAATAGAGTCGACCAAGGCAGACAATACTAAAGAGATTGAGTGCTTAAAGGAGAAACTGAAAGAAGAGCAAAGTAAACACATTGACCTGGAGAGAAAGTTGATCAGCACTGAAATTAAGCTAATCGCGGAAGAGAGTAAGAACACTTTCTTAAAGGTGGAGTCTGAAAGCGCCCAGCTTAAACTAAAGGAAGAGCAAAACAAGTATGATGCCAAAGAGACTGAATTTAAGAACCTTCACGCAGTGTTTCAGGCTAAGCAGACCTGTGACTTCCTTGTAATGGAAGCGATGGAAGAGGCCACAAAGCTGGAGCAAGAGAAACAGCAGCACCATATTACTCTAATGAAGGAGGCCATGGACGTGCTCCAACAAGAGCTCCACAAAGAGAAAAGTATGAGGGAACAGATGGCCTTAGACATCCAGGACCTCAGAGTGAGCATTGCTAAAACGTTGGCAGATAAAGAGAGAGAGAGTGCCAAAAAAGAGGAGCAGTGGCAGCAGAAGACCTTGTGGCACCAGGTAAGGGTGGAGCTGGTTGAGCACAGCCTGTTAAAAATGAAGCAGGAGAAAAAAAAAGCCACGTTGGCTCTGAACCTGGCTGAAGAAGAAGCGGCCGTGGCCAACAGCTACCTGGCCGATGCAGTGAAAGACAGTGAGGAAGCTGCACAGCGATGGCTCACACAGCTGAAGCTGCAACAGGAAAAACTGGATGAGCTACGTACAACTACATCTAATACGCTTCTGCAGCAGTGGAAAATGGACAGCCAACTACACATCAGCAACGTTGAGTTGGAGTGGTCAAACAAAATGGCTGGTCTAACTGAAAAGATCAGACAGATTGAGGAGAGAGATCAGTCCACACGGGAGCAGGTACATACAGTATGAATAATCTACAGATATTGATCATATACAGCCAATCACTTAATGTTAAATTAACTGTGGTGTTTTTTGTTTTGTTGTAACAAACAGAGCAGTGGCCTTGGATGCTTCACAGGACTATTCCGTGGTTTCATTGAGAAAAGACGGCAGAGAAAGCAGAGAAAAATCAATTCAAAAAGGAATAATTAAATTAAGGAGTGGGACACTCAATAACAACCACCTTGTTCTGATGGCAAACATTCTGAATACAAGTTCCAGTATGACTACCTTAACTTTACTGTATTTTAACATCATTTCAGGCCAAATAATTTGCTTTGATGTCTCCCATACTTATTGTCATACTGTTAATACTGCACTGCATTGAGAATAATAAAAAAATATACATTATGAAGAACCTAAGGCCTTTGTTGTTTCATTTATTCACAAGCAAAACTGCTACTATAGGTAACTTTTCCTACAGCAAACATAGCCACCCTACATGTTTTCTGAATAATCTACGCATCAGAGGTACTCAAATAGAAATATTAAAGGTCCACAAAGAAAATGTTCAATCAGACAAAGGTTCAGTCGTTTAGGTAATTCAAGATATTATATAACAATTATAATAAGTATAATAAATAACAATGATACAACAAAATATTGCTATTCCCCATCCATCCAAACCGGCTCACACATCAAGCCACCTGCACCACCAAAGGTATTATTATTATTATTTATTTATACATTATTATTTATTTAACAGACTGAGACTATGTCTCAAAGACTGAAGATGTGCAGGTCCCTTCCCTGGCGAGCCTCATAATCCAAACAATTGCACCACTCACTGTCTCTCCAGTTGATGAATCAAGGGGGTCCTCAAAATCCTCATTCACTTGATCAGATTGCATTGGAGCAGATAACTTTGCCTTTTCTGTTCGGCTCACAAACCGTAGTCGGAAAGCAGCACAGGTCAGGGGAGATCACTCTCTCCAGGGCCCAAGTATACGCTTCTTCGGGGCTAACCCCTTTGCCTCTCCAGTTTCAACAAACAACAACAGAATAGACCTCATTTCTCGATTGGAAGCTCGTATTCTTTAGCCTTTATTCAATGCACTGCTAAACTTTTCCCTCGGCTCCGCTCGCTTTCTCAGTATATTTTCTCACGCACACACAGCACTGCAGCGCGCACATTTTACGCACTGCTTCTTCCCTCCCTTCAAGGGGTCTTGCCACTCTTATAACATAACGTTAGCTACGCTAGCATTAATTCAAACCAAAATAAACAAGATGACTGGCGTCTCGGAGATGGATTCAAAACATATATTAAAAGTTAAAAAGTCAAACAAAAATACATCACTTGGTGAGTAAAACATGACCAATCTATACCTATAAACAAAATAAATTAAAATGCGCAAAAAACATTTAAACTAAGAAAGGCTCAATAACATGAGCTCCACTGTGCCTGGTCCATCTGCCTGTTAGGCGCCATAGCAACCACGAAACAGCCTGAATCAAGACAGGTGGTTTAAACAGGTGAATCAAACCATCCCAAGAATCAAGTCCAAATAAGTCCAGAACTATTGTTCACTGCGTCTGACACTTTTTCTCAATGAGAGAAGTGGCACCTTTGGTCTGTTGAAGACTGCGTGCTGACAACTTGCTGCTCACAATTCAAAGGAGACGTTATGATACCAGGTACAATGAAAGAAAGAAGTAGACTGTAGTTATTGCCTGATTTTGTCTCTTTGAAATGTTTTCTTTTTAATTTGTTGTTTCATTTTATTTCAGTTCAGTTTTCATTACCTGCCTTCTAAACAGGACACCGCTGCAAAAGAGACTTTGCCATAGTCAGTCTACCCTGTATAAATAGTCAAAATGAAGTGATCCTGGGCAATTCACGCATTTGTATCCTCACGGATTGATTATTGCAATGCTGTTCTCTCAGGCCTCCCCACCAAGCTACAAAACGGGCTACAAATAGTCCAGAATTCGGCTGCTCGTATCCTCACCCACACCAAGTCCAGTGACCACATCACCCCAACTCTCATCCAACTACACCTGCTCCCCGTTCAATACCGCATTCAATTCAAAACTCTCCTGCTCACCTTTAAATCCATCCACAATTTGGCCCCCCCACATATTTATCTGACCTCCAATAGGACTATACCTCCTCTCGTTCCCTTCGCTCCTCATCGTCTGGCCTTCTGACCATTCCTCCCCCACGCCTCAGCACCATGGGTACTAGGGCTTTCAGATGTTCTGCACCCAGGCTCTGGAACTGCCTTCCCCCACTCATCCGACAGTCTGACACTTTATCATCCTTCAAGACTCAACTAAAAACTCATTTATTCAAATTGGCCTACTCTCTGTAATTGCTCCCTTGTACTGTGCCCAATTGTCTCCCCTGTTTATCAGTGTTTTCACTAATGTGTCATTATGGTTTCCATTGTTGTTTCCTACCCCACACCCCCTTTTGTATTGTTACTATGTTGCTGAATTACTTTTATTTTATATTTCATTTTCATTTTATTGTATATGCCAAAGAGACTGAATTTAAGAATCTTTACATAGTGTTTCAGGCAAAGCAGACCTGTGACTTCCTTGTAATGGAAGCGATGGAAGAGGCCACAAAGCTGGAGCAAGAGACCAACAGGCCCAACAGGCCCCAGCATGTTAAATTACACCATCACTGCTCCTCCACTCTCATGCTAAACACGGGTGTACCACAAGGCTGTGTGATGAGTCCGTTCCTCTACTCCCTATTCACTCACGACTGCAGACCTGGACATAATTCCAACACCATTGTCAAGTTTGCAGATGACACCACAGTAATTGGCCTCATCAAGAACAACGATGAGTCGGCCTATAGGGAGGAGGTGGATCGCCTGGCTGCGTGGTGCGGCGACAACAACCTCCTGCTCAACACCAAGAAGACCAAGGAGCTCATAGTGGACTTCAGGAGGAATGCTGACACTCATCCACCCATCCACATCAATGGTGCGGCAGTGGAGTGTGTGAACAGCTTCAGATTCCTGGGGATCCACATCTCACAAAACCTCACCTGGACAACCAACTGCTCCAACCTGGTCAAGAAGGCTCACCAGCGGCTCTTTTTCCTGAGGAGCCTGAGGAAAAACCACCTCTCTTCAGACATCCTGGTGAACTTCTACCGCTGCACCATCGAGAGCATCCTAACCAACTGTATTACAGTTTGGTATGGTAACTGCTCTGTCGCGGACCAGAAGGCGTTGCAGAGGGTGGTGAAAACCGCCCAGCGCATCGCTGGAGCCCCACTTCCTGCTATAAAGGACATCTACAGGAAGCGTTGTCTTAGGAGGGCCATAAACATTAGAAAAGACTCCTGCCACCCAGCACATGGACTGTTTGCCCTCCTGCCCTCTGGGAAGCGCTACAGGAGCCTACGGACCAAGACCACTAGGTTCAGGAACAGCTTCTTCCCCACAGCTGTCTCCCTGCTGAACTCTGCCCCCCATGCCCCACCCCACCCCTAACACATATACACACGGATCTGAGCACCAGGACTCTACCAAGTATCATTGCACTACTGTAGATATGCTGTTTATAATGTAAATCATTTTCCCTGCACTACTGTACATACAGTATACTATATATTCTGTAGATTATGTAAATCATCCATTGCACTGTACTGTACTGCACTGTACATACTGTATACTTAACATTCTGTAGATAATGTAAATCACCCACTACTGTACACTACTCATATCGTAATTTATTTATACTGTTACCATAGCCTGTTCATAGACAGATATAGACACTGCACATATGTATATCTTTTTTTATATCATTTCATACTGCACTTTGTAAATTATGTTATTTAAACACTGCTAAAAGCACTTCTGGTTGAGATGCAATCTGTATTTCGTTGCTTTGTACTTGTGACATGCGCAATGACAATAAAGTTGAATCTGAATCTGAATCTGAGAAACAGCAGCACCATATCACTCTGATGAAGGAGGCCATGGACGTGCTCCAACAAGAGCTCCACAAAGAGAAAAGTATGAGGGAACAGATGGCCTTAGACATCCAGGACCTCAGAGTGAGCATTGCTAAAACGTTGGCAGATAAAGAGAGAGAGAGTGCCAAAAAAGAGGAGCAGTGGCAGCAGAAGACCTTGTGGCACCAGGTAAGGGTGGAGCTGGTTGAGCACAGCCTGTTAAAAATGAAGCAGGAGAAAAAAAAAGCCACGTTGGCTCTGAACCTGGCTGAAGAAAAAGCGGCCGCGGCCAACAGCTACCTGGCCAATACAGTGAAAGACAGTGAGGAAGCTGCACAGGGATGGCTCACACAGCTGAAGCTGCAACAGGAACAACTGGATGAGCTACGTACAACTAGATCTAATACGCTTCTGCAGCAGTGGAAAATGGACAGCCAACTACACATCAGCAACGTTGAGTTGGAATGGTCAAACAAGATGGCTGGTCTAACTGAAAAGATGAGACAGATTGAGGAGAGAGATCAGTCCACACGGGAGCAGGTACATACAGTATGAATAATCTACAGATATTGATCATATACAGCCAATCACTTAATGTTAAATTAACTGTGCGTTTTTTTTGTTTTGTTGTAACAAACAGAGCAGTGGCCTTGGATGCTTCACAGGACTATTCCGTGGTTTCATTGAGAAAAGACGGCAGAGAAAGCAGAGAAAAATCAATTCAAAAAGGAACAATTAAATTAAGGAGTGGGACACTCAATAACAACCACCTTGTTCTGATGGCAAACATTCTGAATACAAGTTCCAGTATGACTACCTTAACTTTACTGTATTTTAACATCATTTCAGGCCAAATAATTTGCTTTGATGTCTCCCATACTTATTGTCATACTGTTAATACTGCACTGCATTGAGAATAATAAAAAAATATACATTATGAAGAACCTAAGGCCTTTGTTGTTTCATTTATTCACAAGCAAAACTGCTACTATAGGTAACTTTTCCTACAACAAACATAGCCACCCCACATGTTTTCTGAATAATCTACGCATCAGAGGTACTCAAATAGAAATATTAAAGGTCCACAAAGAAAATGTTCAATCAGACAAAGGTTCAGTCGTTTAGGTAATTCAAGATATTATATAACAATTATAATAAGTATAATAAATAACAATGATACAACAAAATATTGCTATTCCCCATCCATCCAAACCGGCTCACACATCAAGCCACCTGCACCACCAAAGGTATTTTTATTATTATTTATTTATACATTATTATTTATTTAACAGACTGAGACTATGTCTCTTTTGCAGCAGTGCCCTCCCTGTTAAACAAGGCAAGAAATGAAAAAGAAACAAACCAAAATAAAGAAGAAAAAACACTTAAACTATATAAGTGGCACAAATTCGTTATGATTTAGTCAAAACCCCACAGTCCGTCTTCAAGTTCCCCACAGTCAAAGGGGCTTAGCACCAGAACACTACATCTTGGTGGGTTGGAGGAGTCCCCTCTGTCTGGGTTTTGCCTTGGGCTGCTCCAGAGTTGTGGAGGCAGGTGACGGCCGTCGGGTCGCGAGGAAGCAGAAGAGCAGATCGTCTTATGGTTCAGATTGACTGTTGAGACTACGAGGAGTCCCGTTTTGGCTCTGGGCTGCTCCTAGACGCGGCGGTCAACACGGGCGTTGCTTCGACCCGATTCACTTATCCCAGCTGCTTTCGCGGTGGAGGTGTTGCTTTTTTGGCAGCGAGACTGAAGATGTGCAGGTCCCTTCCCTGGCGAGCCGCATAATCCAAACAAATGCACCACTCACTGTCTCTCCAACTGATGAATCAAGGGAGTCCTCAAAATCCTCATTCTCTTGATCCGATTGCATTGGAGCAACTTTGCCTTTTCTGTTCGGCTCACAGACCGTGGTAAGAAAGCAGCACAGGTCAGTGGAGATCACTCTCTCCAGGGCCCGAGTATACGCTTCTTCCGGGCTAACCCCCTTTGCCTCTCCAGTTTCAACAAACAACAACAGAATAGACCTTATTTCTAGATTGGAAGCTTGTATTCTTTAGCCTTTATTCAATGTACTACTAAACTTTTCCCTCGGCTCCGCTCGCCTTCTCAGTAAATTTTCTCACGCACACACAACACTGCCACGCGCACATTTTACGCGCTGCTTCTCGCTTTTCCCCTCCCTTCAAGCGATCTTACCGTTCTTATAACATAACGTTAGCTAGCTAGCAAGCTATCGTCAATTCAAACCAAAACAAACAAGATGACTTTGGCGTCTCGGAGTTGGATTCAAAACATATATTAAGAGTTAAAAAGTTAAACAAAAAAACATCACTTGGTGAGTAAAACATGACAAATCTATATCTATAAACAATATAAATTAAGAAGTGCAAAAAACATTTAAACTAAGAAAGACTCAATAACATGAGCTCCACTGTGCCTGATCTGTCTGCCTGTTAGGTGCTATAGCAACCATGGAACAGCCTGAATCAAGACAGGTGGTTTGAACAAGTCAACCAAACCAGCCCAAGAATCAAGTCCAAATAAGTCCAGAACTATTGTTCACTGCGTCTAACACTTTTTCTCAATGAGAAAGGTGGCACCTTTGGTCTGTTGAAGACTGCGTGCTGAGAACTTGCTGCTCACAATTCAAAGGAGATGTTATGATACCAGGTACAATGAAAGGAAGAAGTAGACTGTAGATATTTCCTGATTTTGTTTCTTTGAAATGTTTTCTTTTTAATTTGTTGTTTCATTTTATTTCAGTTCAGTTTTCATTACCTGCCTTCTAAACAGGACACCGCTGCAAAAGAGACTTTGCCATAGTCAGTCTACCCTGTATCAATAGTCAAAATAAAGTGATCCTGGGCAATTCACGCATTTGTATCCTCACGGATTGATTATTACAATGCTGTTCTTTCAGGCCTCCCCACCAAGCTACTAAAGCAGCTACAAATAGTCCCGAATTCGGCTGCTCGTATCCTCACCCACACCAAGTCCAGTGACCACATCACCCCAACTCTCATCCAACTACACTAGCTCCCCGTTCAATACCGCATTCAATTCAAAACTCTCCTGCTCACCTTCAAAGCCCTCCACAATTTGGCCCCCACATATTTATCTGATCTCCATCAGGACTATACCCCGTCTCGTTCCCTTCGCTCCTCATCGTCTGGCCTTCTGACCATTCCCCCCTCACGCCTCAGCACCGTGGGTACTAGGGCTTTCAGCTGTTCTGCACCCAGGCTCTGGAACTGCCTTCCCCCACTTCTCCGACAGTCTGACACTTTATCATCCTTCAAGTCTCAACTAAAAACTAATTTATTCAAATTGGCCTACTCACTGTAATTGCTCCCTTGTACTGTGCCCGATTGTCTCCCCTGTTTGTCAGTGTTTTCACTAATGTGTCATTATGGTTTCCATTGTTGTTTCCTACCCCACACCCCCTTTTGTATTGTTACTATGTTGCTGAATGACTTTTATTTTATATTTCATTTTCATTTTATTGTATATTGTAACTGTAATCTATACTGTAAAGTGACCTTGCGTGTCTTGAAAGGCGCCCTCAAATTAAATGTATTATTATTATTATAATAAATAATAAATATAATAAAAACAATAATAATAAGAATTCTATGAATGGATATCTTATCACTTTGAATTAAGACACCTTCCGGATTATTAACTATTATGACATCATAATGTAACTGCTACAATTTAATGATGTCATGACCCTGTTGATAGCCCATGTTACGCTTTTTGTCACAACGTAGCATTATTTTACGAGTACTGCCCACCACAATAGTTGTGTCAACATTGTCCCAGATAAAATGGAGAATCCAGGGAAGAAAAGTCGATTTGAGAAAATGAAAGAGAAGATGCAGTGGGCGCACACAGTGGACCTTGAGGAATGGAAGCGGAAGGTGGAGAAGCTGGAGCTCAAGCTTCAGAGGCAACATCAACTGAATGAGGGGCAAGCTGAAAATATGGAAAGCAACTGTATGGAACAGAGAGCCAAAGCAGTGTTGCTGGAGATAACGGTGGAGGAACTCAAACATCAAATAGAGTCGACCAAGGCATACAATACTAAAGAGATTGAGTGCTTAAAGGAGAAACTGAAAGAAGAGCAAAGTAAATACATTGACCTGGAGAGAAAGTTGATCAGCACTGAAATTAAGCTAATGGCGGAAGAGAGTAAGAACACTTTCTTAAATGTGGAGTCTGAAAGCGCCCAGCTTAAACTAAAGGAAGAGCAAAACAAGTTTGTTGCCAAAGAGACTGAATTTAAGAATCTTCGAGCAGTGTTTCAGGCAAAGCAGACCTGTGACTTCCTTGTAATGGAAGTGATGGAAGAGGCCACAAAGCTGGAGCATGAGAAACAGCAGCACCATATCACTCTGATGAAGGAGGCCATGGAGGTGCTCCAACAGGAGCTCCACAAAGAGAAATTTATGAGGGAACAGATGGTCTTAGACATCCAGGACCTCAGAGTGAGTATTGCTAAAACGTTGGCAGATAAAGAGAGAGAGAGTGCCAAAAAAGAGGAACAGTGGCAGCAGAAGACCTTGTGGCACCAGGTAAGGGTGGAGCTGGTTGAGCACAGCCTGTTAAAAATGAAGCAGGAGAAAGAAAAGGCCACGTTGGCTCTGGACCTGGCTGAAGAAAAAGCGGCTGCGGCCAACAGCTACCTGGCCAATACAGTGAAAGACAGTGAGGAAGCTGCACAGCGATGGCTCACACAGCTGAAGCTGCAACAGGAACAACTGGATGAGCTACGTACAACTACATCTAATACGCTTCTGCAGCAGTGGAAAATGGACAGCCAACTACACATCAGCAACGTTGAGTTGGAGTGGTCAAACAAGATGGCTGGTCTAACTGAAAAGATCAGACAGATTGAGGAGAGAGATCAGTCCACACGGGAGCAGGTACATACAGTATGAATAATCTACAGATATTGATCATATACAGCCAATCACTTAATGTTAAATTAACTGTGTTTTTTTTTTGTTTTGTTGTAACAAACAGAGCAGTGGCCTTGGATGCTTCACAGGACTATTCCATGGTTTCATTGAGAAAAGACGGCAGAGAAAGCAGAGAAAAATCAATTCAAAAAGGAACAATTAAATTAAGGAGTGGGACACTCAATAACAACCACCTTGTTCTGATGGCAAACATTCTGAATACAAGTTCCAGTATGACTACCTTAACTTTACTGTATTTTAACATAATTTCAGGCCAAATAATTTGCTTTGATGTCTCCCATACTTATTGTCATACTGTTAATACTGCACTGCATTGAGAATAATAAAAAAATATACATTATGAAGAACCTAAGGCCTTTGTTGTTTCATTTATTCACAAGCAAAACTGCTACTATAGGTAACTTTTCCTACAGCAAACATAGCCACCCTACATGTTTTCTGAATAATCTACGCATCAGAGGTACTCAAATAGAAATATTAAAGGTCCACAAAGAAAATGTTCAATCAGACAAAGGTTCAGTCATTTAGGTAATTCAAGATATTATATAACAATTATAATAAGTATAATATATAACAATGATACAACAAAATATTGCTATTCCCTATCCATCCAAACCGGCTCACACATCAAGCCACCTGCACCAATAAAGCTATTGTTATTATTTTTTATTTATACATTATTATTTATTTAACAGACTGAGACTATGTCTCTTTTGCAGCAGTGCCCTCCCTGTTAAACAAGGCAAGAAATGAAAAAGAAACAAAACAAAATAAAGAAAATAAAACACTTGAAATATAAAAGTGGCACAAATTCGTTATGATTTAGTCAAAACCCCACAGTCCGTCTTCAAGCTCCCCACAGTCAAAGGGGCTTAGCACCAGAGTACTGTATCTTGGTGGATGGAGGAGTCCCCTCTGTCTGGGTTTTGCCTTGGGCTGCTCCAGAGTTGTGGAGGCAGGTGACGGCCGCCGGGTCGCGAGGAAGCAGAAGAGCAGATCGTCTTATGGTTCAAATTGACTGTTAAGACTACGAGGAGTCCCGTTTTGGCTCTGGGCTGCTCCAGAGTAGACGCGACGGTCAACGCGGGCGTTGCTTCGACCCGATTCACTTATCCCAGCTGCTTTCGCGGTGGAGGTGTTGCATTTTTGGCAGCCAGACTGAAGATGTGCAGGTCCCTTCCCTGGCGAGCCGCATAATCCAAACAATTGCACCACTCACTGTCTCTCCAGCTGATGAATCAAGGGGGTCCTCAAAATCCTCATTCACTTGATCAGATTGCAGTGGAGCAGATAACTTTGCCTTTTCTGTTCGGCTCACAAACCGTAGTCGGAAAGCAGCACAGGTCAGGGGAGATCACTCTCTCCAGGGCCCAAGTATACGCTTCTTCGGGGCTAACCCCCTTTGCCTCTCCAGTTTCAACAAACAACAACAGAATAGACCTCATTTCTCGATTGGAAGCTCGTATTCTTTAGCCTTTATTCAATGCACTGCTAAACTTTTCCCTCGGCTCCGCTCGCCTTCTCAGTATATTTTCTCACGCACACACAGCACTGCAGCGCGCACATTTTACGCACTGCTTCTTCCCTCCCTTCAAGGGGTCTTGCCACTCTTATAACATAACGTTAGCTAAGCTAGCGTTAATTCAAACCAAAATAAACAAGATGACTTTGGCGTCTCGGAGATGGATTCAAAACATATATTAAAAGTTAAAAAGTCAAACAAAAATACATCACTTGGTGAGTAAAACATGACCAATCTATACCTATAAACAATATAAATTAAAATGCGCAAAAAACATTTAAACTAAGAAAGACTCAATAACATGAGCTCCACTGTGCCTGGTCCATCTGCCTGTTAGGCGCCATAGCAACCACGAAACAGCCTGAATCAAGACAGGTGGTTTAAAGACCACGTGTCTCCAAAGATGATCATTTTGACATCGTCACATAAGTGGATTAAATGCTGCTTTGTGAATTGTGAAAATTCTACCAAATAGGCTCAAAATCATTTCAAAAGAGTTTGTATTAAAAAAACAAAAAAGAATGTCACCAAACATAAAACTAGATTTGCTTTAGATCCTGAGAATCTCATTTTGATTTGTATGAATTCGATGGACAGTGACATTGTAGCTGAACTTTTGGAGTGATGGCAAGGTCTTTTGCAGCGGTGTCCTGTTTAGAAGGCTGGTAATGAAAACTGAACCGAAATAAAAATGAAACAACAAATTAAAAAGAAAACATTTCAAAGAAACAAAATCAGGAAATAACTACAGTTTACTTCTTTCTTTCATTGTACCTCGTATCATAACGACTCCTTTGAATTGTGAGCAGCAAGTTGTCAGCACGCAGTCTTCAACAGACCAAAGGTGTCACTTCTCTCATTGATAAAAAGTGTTAGACGCAGTGAACAATAGTTCTGGACTTATTTGGACTTGATTCTTGGGATGGTTTGATTCACCTGTTAAAACCACCTGTCTTGATTCAGGCTGTTCCATGGTTGCTATGGCGCCTAACAGGCAGACAGACCAGGCACAGTGGAGCTCATGTTATTGAGTTTTTCTTAGTTTAAATGTTTTTTGCGCATTTTAATTTACATTGTTAATAGGTATAGATTGGTCATGTTTTACTCATCAAGTGATGTATTTTTGTTTAACTTTTTAACTCTTAATATATGTTTTGAATCCATCTCCGAGACGCCAAAGTCATCTTTTTTTGTTTTGGTTTGAATTAACCATAGGTTGCTAGCTAGCTAACGTTATGTTTTAAGAGTGGCAAGATCCCTTGAAGAGAGGGAAGTGGCATAAAAAGCAGTGCGTAAAATGTGCGCGTGGCGGTGTTGTGTGTGCGTGAGACAATATACTGAGAAGGCCAGCGGAGCCGAGGGAAAAAGTTAGCAGTGCATTGAATTAAGACAAAAGAATACAATCGAGAAATAAGGTCTGTTCTGTTCTTTGTTGAAACTGGAGAGCAAAGGCGGTTAGCCCCAAAGAAGCGTATACTTAGGCCCTGGAGAGAGTGATCTCCCCTGTGCTGCTTTCCGACTACGTCTGTGCGCCGAACAGAAAAGGCAGTTATCTGCTCCAGAGCAATCGGATCAAGAGAATGCGGATTTTGAGGACCCCCTTGATTCATCAGTTGGAGAGAGTGAGTGGACCAGTGAGTGGTCGAAGCAACGCCTCCAGTTAATCGCCGCGTCGACTCTGGAGCAGCCCAGAGCCAAAACGGGACTCCTCGTAGTCTTAACAGTCAATTTGAACCATAAGACGATCTGCTCTTCTGCTTCCTCGCGACCCGGCAGCCGTAACCTGCCTCCACAACTCTGGAGCAGCCCAAGGCAAAACCCAGACAGAGGGGACTCCTCCAATCTACCAAGATGCAGTGTTCTGGTGCTAAGCTCCTCTGACTGTGGGGAGCTTGAAGACGGACTGTGGAGTCTTGTCGAAATCGTAACGAATTTGTGCCATTTATATATTTGAAGTGTTTTATTATTTTGTTTTGTTTCTTTTTCATTTCTTGCCTTGTTTAACAGTGAGGGCACTGCTGCAAAAGAGACATAGTCTCAGTCAGTTGACTCTGTATAAATAAATAATAATAATAATAATAATAATAATAATAATAATAATAATAATAATAATAATACCTTTGGTGGTGCAGGTGGCTTGATGTGTGAGCCGGTTTGGATGGATGGGGAATAATAATATTTTGTTGTATAATTATTATTTATTATACTTATTATAATTGTTATATAATATCTTGAATTACCTAAACGACTGAACCTTTGTCTTATTGAACATTTTCTTTGTGGACCTTTAAGATTTCTATTTGAGTACCTCTGATGCATAGATTATTTAGAGAACACGTAGGCTGGCTATATTTGCTGTGTGAAAAGTTACCTATAGTAGCAGTTTTGCTTGTGAATAAATTAAACAACAAAGGCCTTAGGTTCTTCATAATGTATGTTTTTTATTATTCTCAATGCAGTGCAGTATTAACAGTATGACAATAAGTATGGGAGACATCAAAGCAAATTATTTGGCCTGAAATGATGTTAAAATACAGTAAAGTTAAGGTAGTCATACTGGAACTTGTATTCAGAATGTTTGCCATCAGCACAAGGTGGTTGTTATTGAGTGTCCCACTCCTTAATTTAATTGTTCCTTTTTGATTGATTTTTCTCTGCTTTCTCTGCCGTCTTTTCTCAATGAAACCACGGAATAGTCCTGTGA
>JAPMUY010000105.1:0-136742 GCA_026901105.3 Galaxias olidus | reverse complement strand
AAGTTCCTCAGGCCCCTCAGTTCAGTGATAATCGTCTGCAACGAAACTTCAAACCAGATATCTCATCTCCTGGGCACCCGCCTGTTCACAGAATGTCTTACGGAGCTAACCAGGACAATTCTACACCCACCGGAGACCTCATCAAATATCTCGCTCGCAACCGCCTGGTGACTTCAGACCTCACCACATACGATGACCAGCCAATGAACTATTGGGCCTGGAAAACATCATTCCAGAATGCCATCCTTAGAACGAGTAAGAAGGATAAAAACAGTCAACATTAAGAATCCAGCTACTGGACTGTATATGGCATGGGGGCGTCTCGACGAGATATATAGTTCGCCAGAGAACTTCGTTGAACAAGCTCTGTTCAACAAACTGAAAACTTTCAAAAGATCACAACAAAGGATCCACAGAGACTTAGGGATCTAGCTGACCTGTTGTCAGAGCTACAAGCCGCCAAGGAAGACGGCTACCTCGCAGGCTTGTCTTACTTGGATACCTCCAGAGGAATCAAGCCTATCATTGAGAAACTCCCATACAACATACAAGAAAAGTGGCTTTACTTCGGTACAAGATATAAACAAGAACATTCAGTTAGTTTCCCACCTTTCTCCGTGTTGGTAAACTTCATCTCCTCGGAGGCAAGGGCTCGCACAGATCCAAGCTTCAATCTCTTCATGCAAGCTCCGCCAGAGAGAAAAGAGTAAGTGGGAGAGGCCTACGAAGGCATCCGTGTATGTTCACAAGACGCAGGTGTCAGGAACCACTAAGTCTGAGACTAGAGAAAGTACGGAACGCATTGATCCAAATAAACATTGCCCTCTGCATAAAAAGCCCCACCCTCTGAGGAAATGCAGAGGCTTCCGGGAGAGGAGCATAAACGATCGCAAACAGCTTTTGAAAGAGCACTATATTTGCTTCCGCTGCTGCTCCTCCACAGAGCATCTTGCAAAGAACTGCACCGCCGAGATAAAATGTACAGAATGTGAGAGCACCGCTCATGTGACAGCGTTGCACCCCTGCCCACCTACTTGGAAATCTAAAGCGTCCCCTTCCACCTCAGAGGATGGCGGGGAGGGGGACAAAGCAGACATCCAGGAGGTAAAGTCGACATGTACACAAGTATGTGGCGAGGGATTGAGCGCCAGAGCATGTGCTAAAATCTGCCTCGTCAGCGTGTTCCCAGACGGACGCAGGGAGGAGTCCAAGAGAATGTACGCCATATTGGACGAGCAGAGCAATCGCTCCCTGGCACGGTCAGAGTTCTTTGAAGTCTTTAAGATCTCCGGAAGCTCCTACTCCTATACACTCAAGACCTGTGCGGGGCTTACAGAGACAGCGGGGAGGAGGGCCAGTGGTTACATTGTGGAGCCGGTGGACAAGAAGGTAATCATTCCTCTGCCTACACTCCTCGAGTGCAACCAAATCCCTAACGTCCGCGCCGAGATTCCTACGCCGGATGCAGCCTACCATCATGCTCATCTGAAACACATCGCCAACAAGATCACGCCTATGGATCCGGGCGCCAAAATACTCCTCTTACTGGGCAGAGACATCTTACGGGTGCACAAGGTCCGAGAGCAGATAAGTGGCCCAGGAGACGCACCGTTTGCACAAAGGCTCGATCTAGGATGGGTCGTCGTTGGCGACGTGTGCCTTGGAGGTGCTCATAGACCACTCGAGGTGAGGAGTTATAAAACAGCCATCCTAGAGAATGGTCGTACGAGTCATCTACAGCCATGCAACAACCAGATTAGAGTGAAAGAGGTATTTGGTCAAGTGCCTAAATATCAGCATTATCCAGCACCTACCTCTACCTGCGGCTCAAAAATGCTTATTGGAGACGGCTTGGGGCAGAACGTCTTCGCTCGTACTCCCGACGACCACAGACTCGCTCCATCTATGGAAGATCTGGAGTTTCTAAAGATAATGGAAGCCGAGTGCTACCAGGACAGCTCCAAAAGTTGGGTTGCACCTTTACCCTTCCGGTCGCCGAGACAGCGGCTGCCTAACAACAGGAAACAGGCATTCGATCGTCTTGTCTCTCTCCGGCGCTCATTGGAAAAACGACCACAGATGAAAGCTGACTTCCTAGAGTTTATGGAGAAGATGCTCAAGAAGGCACACGCAGAAGTTGCCCCGCCAGTGCAGCCTGGACAAGAGTGTTGGTACCTGCCCCTGTTTGGCGTGTATCATCCTAGGAAGCCAGATAAGATCCGTGTGGTCTTCGACAGCAGCGCATCATGCGAAGGAGTGTCGCTCAATGGTGTTTTGCTCACTGGCCCTGACCTTAATAATAGCCTACTAGGTGTTCTTATGAGGTTCAGGAAGGAACAGGTGGCGATCACAGCTGACATCGAGCACATGTTTCACTGCTTCATCGTGAAGGAGGACCACCGTGATTTTCTACGCTTCCTGTGGTATAGGAACAATGACCCAACCTCTGACATCGTGGACTACAGAATGCGGGTCCACCTCTTTGGGAACAGTCCCTCGCCTGCTGTTGCAGTGTATGGTCTGCGACGGGCAGCAAAGGAAGCAGAAGTCGACTATGGCAGCGACGCAAGAAGATTCATCGACCGTGAGTTTTACGTTGACGACGCTTTAAAGTCCTTCGGCACTGAGGAAGAAGCCATCAGCGTCCTTGGGAGAGCGCAGAAGATGCTTGCAGCTTCTAACCTCAGGCTGCACAAAATTGCATCAAACCGACCCGCGGTCATCGAAGCATTTCCATCTGAAGATCGCGCCAAGGACGTCAACAGCCTAGATCTCTTTGTCGAAGATCTGCCCGTTCAACGTAGCCTTGGCTTGTTCTGGAACATGCGCATAGATACCTTCACGTTTCAAATCGAAGATGACCAGAAGCCGTTCACGCGCAGAGGGGTACTCTCTACTGTGAATAGCCTCTATGATCCGCTAGGGTTCCTCGCACCCATCACAGTTCATGGAAGACTGATACTCAGGGAACTCACAACGCAAGCAGAGGACTGGGACTCACCTCTTCCCAAATACATGGAGATTGAGTGGACTAGGTGGAAACAGTCACTCAAGGACCTAGAGGGGCTCGAGATACCGCGCCCCTATACGTCCTTCTCCACTGCCGGCGCGCTGAGAAGAGAACTCTGTGTCTTTGCAGATGCATCAGTCAAAGCAATAGCAGCCGTGGCTTACATCAAGGTGACAAGTCACCAAGAACAGACCGAGATTGGCTTCGTCTTCGGGAAGGCAAAGTTGGCCCCTCAGCCCGGCTTGACCATCCCGAGACTTGAGCTCTGTGCGGCTGTACTCGCCGTTGAGATCGCTGAGATGATAGTCACAGAGATGGACACAACACTCGACAACATCACCTATTACACAGACAGCAAGGTTGTATTGGGGTACATCCACAATCAATCAAGGAGATTCTACGTCTACGTACACAACAGGATCCAGCGAATCCATCAATCACCTTGTCCTGGCCAGTGGAAGTACGTCCCAACGCACCTCAACCCAGCTGACACTGGGTCAAGAACTGTGACACCAGCCTTGCTTAACAGCACAACATGGCTCAAAGGTCCAGCCTTTCTCCATGATGCATTTTTGCATTCATCCGAGCTTCAAGAAACTTATGACCTTATTGACCCTGACACCGACTCCGAAGTGCGTTCCCAGGTGGTGACAAATCTCACACATGTTACCAGAGATGTGGTACACCCACAACGCTTCGAGCGTTTCTCCAAGTTCAGCACTCTCCTCACAGCCATAGCGCACCTCATTCACGTAGCCCGTTCCTTCACCCACTCTACCCAGAACGAATGTAAAGGGTGGCACATCTGTCGTCCTACACAGGAAGAGTTGCTGAGAGCCAAAATGTGCATTGTGAAGAGTGTCCAGTATGAGTGTTATACAGAGGAACTTAAGTGTATCAACTCGGGATCCAACATTCCACCTTCGAGCAGCCTGTGGAAATTGCACCCCACCATGGACCAAGATCAACTTCTTAGAGTAGGAGGCCGGATTGGACAGTCAGGTCTGAGCACGAACGAGACTCACCCCATCATCATTCCTGGCCGGCATCATCTCGCAACCCTACTTGTGTCTCACTATCATGAAGCAGTGAAACACCAAGGAAGACATCTGACCGAAGGTGCCATTCGATCGGCAGGGTTCTGGCTGGTGGGAGGCAAACGCGTCATCAGCAGTCTGCTTCACAGATGTATCACTTGCAGAAAGCTTAGAGGAAAGATCGAACATCAGCAGATGGCAGCTCTGCCAGCAGAACGGCTACAAGTAGCACCTCCTTTCACCTACGTAGGTGTCGACGTCTTTGGACCATGGGACATCGTCTCACGCCGCACAAGAGGAGTCTCCAACTCTAAACGATGGGCTGCGATGTTCTCATGCATGTGTTCAAGGGCAGTTCACATCGAGGTGATTGAGACGATGAGTTCCAGCAGCTTTATCAATGCCTTGAGGAGGTTCTTTGCAGTCAGGGGCCCCGCAAAGCAGATCCGCTCTGACTGTGGAACTAATTTCATCGGCGCCTCCCGTGAGCTGGAGATGGACAAGACAAATTCAGGCTTCAATAGTGTGGAAAAATACCTGTACACACAGAGCTGCACCTGGGTATTTAACCCACCCCATGCGTCACACATGGGTGGCGCGTGGGAACGAATGATCGGCATTGCCCGCCGTATTTTGGATTGCATGCTGCTTGAGCAAAGGAAGTCTTACCTGACACATGAGGTTCTCACTACATTTATGGCCGAGGTAGCTGCAATCATGAATGCTAGACCGCTCATTCCAGTGTCATCGGATCCGGAATCGCCTCTCATCCTCACCCCAGCAATGCTCCTGACCCTCAAAACAGGCTCTGCACCTCCTCCTCCGTCAGGCAGCTTTGAGGAAGCAGATCTCCTCAGAGAGGAGTGGAAACGGGTTCAATGCCTAGCAGACATGTTTTGGAACAAGTGGAAACATGAATACCTCAAAACATTGCAGCTGCGGCATCAGTGGCAAGAAAAACGACCAAACCTCCAAGAAGGAGACATAGTTCTCCTGAAAGACAATCAGGCAAAGAGAAATCAATGGCCTACGGGCATTATCACAAAGACCTTTCCAGGAGAAGATGGATTGGTTCGCAAAGTTGAAGTGGAAGTTGTCAAGGATGGAACCAGAAAGACTTTCTCTCGGCCCATTACAGAAGTAGTTCTGCTTTTCTCTACAAAGACTGATTCTGTTCATTGAAGTGGGCTCTTTAAAGACCCCAAGCGGGGAGTGTCATGCCTCTCGAAAATATGTTTCCTACTTTGTTTAGCAGTTCAGTGTAGGTCGTTTATTTTTGTAACCGTAGTGACATAGTACAGTGCATGCTGGGAAACAGGAAGTGATTTTTCTATGCGGTGATCTGCTACAGGCATGTGTGAGCTCTCTCTGTCATCAGCCTCTGTGTCGATCGCTTTTCTTTCTCCCTTTTTGCTAAGGCAACGTCTGTAAGTATTTATCATCGTGTAACATTAAGTTGTTGCTTATTTTCGATTTTGTCATACAAGCTACAGAGCTAAGGTAGCTGAGCCGTATTATTTGTTCAGATGCTGTGTATTTTGGTTTGATTAATAATATAGACATCTCATTGTACTGTGTTACAGTTTTACAAGATTCCCATTAAACTTTACGGAAATAAATCTGCTGTGTCCTGGAGTTTCTTGGGAGTGTTTAAGCTGAGTGGAACATAGCCCATGACACAAAATGTATTGTTAAGGGAAGTACATGGCATGTACCATGAAAGATTAATATCGTATTAATTCAACTTTGTCTTGCTCCTTGGATTTACCATGCAGTGTGTTCCAGAGTATTCCAGTGATATTGTAAATCAAGTAAAAAAGAAAGTAACAGAAGATAAACAAAAGCAATCTAAAGATAATTTTCAAAATATCATTAAAGGATGGGTCTTGTAGGTGCTTTCTGTTTAACACAGATCTGAGCTCCTAAAATTGTTTGCGTAGTCAAGCCTAGTGTTAATTTAGAGTAATATACTATGAATAGTTTTTACGGTTTTAGACATTGAACATATTGTCACTTCAATGCTAAGACAGGACCTTTTTCTAAATACGTTCCAAAACTCTTTCAAACACAAACACTTAAGTTAGATTCAAACACACACTTCCCACTGAGCATGGTCTGCGACTAGAAGACGTGCATAGGCAGGGAGTGAGATCTGTCTGTGCACCTGCCCACATAATATAGGCCGCAAATAGACGCCAACTGCCTACAACATGTCACACAATATTACTGTATTGACTCCATCAAAATGTCTCTCTCAGGTCTTCTTCTTTTGTATTCTTACCCCCTCTCCTCTCTGCAGCAATCCCAATTATCCAACTAATTTGATATATGTTCTAACTATAATAATAATTTGTCCTCCCTTTATATTGAAGTTTTAGCTAGTTTGTGTAATGCAGATGCAATTGTTGCTGTGTATGCAATAGTGTGTCAGGAACGAGTCCGGAAATGTTTGCATTTTTGGTCTCTGCTTCCCGCAGGAATGACAAAGCTTCATTCACTCGGTCTGCGACAGCCTGGTAAGTACGCAGATTCTTGCATATATAAATACATATTGTTCAGGCTGACATTTAGAGGATTATATTTTTTTGCATTAGCCTACATAGTTGGATAAATTCCTTCTTGTCAGGTAAACATCTAGCCAAGCAGTAAGCTAGCTACACTATATGGAACTGTCTAGCTCCAACGGTAAACAGGTGTTTAACTGACCATTGGACTCACAGAAGAGCAGAATTAAATATAGTAGAATCACTCTACTCTCAGAGCGAGTAGTGTCCCATTTAGAATATCATTAGATATGCTATAGACTCACTTACGGTTGCCCTGAGAGGCCAAACGCACTGCAACTTAAGAAAACATGCAAATAGGCAGAACACAAGCAAATTAAGAAAACATCTACATCAATTTGACACATGCGCAGCATTTAGAAAACGCACTGCAAATTCAGACAACACAACACATTACAGAAACGTGCTGCAAATACAAAAACGCAACACGACAGAAACGCGCTGCAAGTACGGAAAACACAACACATTACAGAAACGCACTGCAAATCCAGACAACACAACGAAGGTCCTTTGTTCTTTTGTAATCCTTGTCACTTTTAGGTGTCCTCTGGGAACATTTCTCTTGTGTTGCCTGTATTTGCAGTGTTTCTGTAATGTGTTGTGCTGTCTGTATCTGCAGCGCGTTTCTGTAATGTGCTGTGTTTTTGTATTTGCAGCACGTTTCTGTAATGTGTTCTGTTTTTGTATTGGCAGCGTGTTTCTGTAATGTGTTGTGTTGTCTGAATTTGCAACGTGTTTTCTAAATGCTGTGCATGTGTTGTCAAATTGATATAGATGTTTTCTTAATTTGGTTGCGTTTTGTCTATTTGCATGTGTTTTCTGAAGTTGCAGTGCATTGGCCTCTCAGGGCCACCGTACTCCCTACCCTCAAAGCAGCAGTAGATATGATACACTACTGCTCTCAGAGCAGCATTAGCTATACCAGAGACACTCCATCCCCAGAGCAGCATTACATTAGATACACCCTACCCCCCAAAGCAGCATAAGATATACTAGAGACACCCTGCTCTCAGAGCAGCATCATATATACATACTATAGACACTAGACTACCCTTAGAGCAGCATTAGATATACTAGAGACTTTAGACTACCCTTAGAGCAGCATTAAATATTCTAGACCAGGGGTTCTCAACCGGGGAGCCGCGGCCCACAAGGGGGACTCAGAGAGCAATGAAGGGGGCCTTGGGAAGACAGGATAAACGATTAGAAAATCGTTTTTGTTTTTGTTTTTTTTAACGTAAACTTTACTCGAAATACAGTATACATACATAACTTCATATATCAAAAAATCTAATAATATTCGCTTACAGATAATTTCTTGCTGGGATATGTGCCGCCACTAGCCAATCCTGGAACAGGAACAGATGCTAGCTACATGCCTCCAACTATTTCAGTTCTATATAGTTAGGCTATTGTTTTTACACTTAGCATCTCGGTTAGCAAAATGGATACGTTTTTAACATGTCCATCGCAGCAAAATCAAGTATCAGCTCCAAACCAACATAAGGCGTCCTCCACACCTAGGACGATAAGCATAACAGTAACTATAACGATGTATAGTTTCACTAGCGTCCACGTCCCACAGTGCCAAGAGTATTATTTCAATAATATGTGCAAGTGACGCAAAGCCTTTTTTTTTTATTTCACACGTTAGTTGACATGGCCATGGACATTAATCACCTGCTGCTTTCATATTGTGTGAAAAGACCCGTACCTCTTGTCTGATCGTAATGTCAACTCTGATTAAAATATCATACTATGTGGGCCAGAAAATTATTGCGCAACCAAAAAAAAAGCCTCATACAATTATGGAGACCGTAGCCTATACATGCCCTTGTGTCACTGTGTGAGGGAATTGTTTGGAGATGAGAAAGCGAAGCAATTAGCGAAAATACCTATGGCAAATGCTACCATCAAACGGAGTATTTCATCAATGTCAGAGGACATAACTTTACAGTGCACTGTCCGGCTTCGTGACAATGATGACAGGTGTCAAAATGTCACATCTAGGCTACTCATAGTGTTCGCTATTTTATTATTACGGGTTTGTCCTGAAATTAGTAGGCCTATGTAATCACATTCAATTGTTTGTCACCCAATGGTAACTCAATATTGTTCAACAAACATACTAAAGAATGCTTAGTTTGCATATTTTCAGTCTGCAATAGGCCTACATTAATATTACAAGCAATGCAAATCATCCAGCCTTTATTTGATTCACTTTCTATTTTGAAAAAATGCAAATTCAAAAGTAGTATTTCAGAAATGTAAGCTTTCAGTGACAAAAAGCTATAATCAATAGGCGTACAATGCTAGGTCATCAATGTAGCGAAAAGACAAGAAGGAAAATACAGTATATATCACGTATAGGGGGTCCTGAAGTATTTGGTTGTACACAGGGGGGCCTTGGAGACAAAAAGGTTGAGAACCCCTGTTCTAGACAATCTACTCTCAGCAGCATTAAATATACTAGAGACACAACTGTCAGAGCAGCAATAGATATACATAAGAAACACTGGTCTCAGAGCAGCATTAGAGATACTAGAGACCCAACCCTCAGAGCAGCAGTAGATATACAAGAGACACCCTGCTCTCAGAGCAGCATTAGAGATTATAATTGCTGAAAGCTAGCAATTTTAGAGAGAAACTAAGGTTCATTCTATTAAATAAGCTAGAAATAACAGTTCCAGGAGTGAATACATTTTCAATAATTTTCTGTCCGTAGCAGATGAAGGTTTACATCAATACTAAACTAAGTGCATCTTTTTACAGATACTATGTCTCCCTTGATGAGATAAGAAGAGTTGAGGCCCCAGAGTTCCGGTCCCTGAATGTATTTGTCCTACCTCAGGACAGCAAAGTCCAACAAGCAGCAGCCAAGAGCGGAGTTGGCCGATTATGGAATTGTCCCCTCCATGACCAAATTGACTTCGCTATGTTCTAAACTGACTGAAAGTCTGGACTATACAGTACCAGTCAAAGGTTTGAACACAGCTTTCCATTCACTGAAATGGGACCGTACAGTACTGTGAAAAGGTTTTAGGCAGCTGTGAAAAAATTCATTTAAAGTAAGAATGCTTTTAAAAAAGCAAATTGACTGTCCCATGTTCTGGTATGCACTTTGATGTTTGAAATAAAATGTTCCCAACACAACAAAAGTTGAATCTTGCCAATAGCATTGAAAGTGTTTTTGTAAAACTTAAAGTTACAACTAGGTTGGAAAATAAAGACTGCATATTTATTCTTTATTTTATTTCATGCTATCTTCATTCCAAGATATCCATGTGATTGATACCATTTATGACTACTGATAGTAAGTAAAAAAAAAGGTTTTGTATTAAATCTTTAAACATACAATGACAATGAGGCCACAAATCATTCAATTTCACAGTTATTCAGCCTCACAACCAAACCAAGGTATTACATTTAATTAATCTCATAAAAATCAGCCATGTCCTCATTCAACAGAAGCCAAATAGTTTTGCATGAAGTCTTCTCTCTGAGACTTTTCTTGGAGATGGACAGTTCTCTTAATTTGCTTGTTTTGTTCTTTTTGCAAAGACTCCTTAATGCTTAAAAGGAAATATTGGTCCATCTTGACATTTCCATGAGCTCTGGAACAAGACATATGGGGTTATTGGTCGAACCATATCAAAGTTTTCCAGCTTTGGCACCATATAAACATTTCTGATTAGTTATACATAAGTGTAATTGTGCATAACCACTTATAAATTATAATATATTATAAAGAAGTTCAATGCATCAACCCCTCTGGGTGTATCTACTTAATGCTGCTTTAAGTGTAGTTTAGTGTCCCTAGTATATCCAATGCTGCTCTAATGGTAGTGTAGTGTCTATTATATCGATTGCTGCTCTAAGGGTTGTATAGTATCTGTAATATCTAATGCTGCTCTGAGGGTAGTGTATTTTTTGTAGTATATATAATGCTGCTCCAGTTTATATGGTATATCTAATGCTGCTCTGGGTTTAGGGTGTGTCTTATATATCTAATGCTGCTCTGAGAGCAGGGTGTCTCTAGTCTATCTAATGCTGCTCAAATAGCAGCTTGTCTCTAGTATGGCTAATGCTGCTCTGAGAGCATATTGTCCCTAGTGTATATATTGCTGCTGTAAGGGTGGTCAAGTGTCTAGTAAATATTATGCTACTCTGAGGGTGGTGTCTGGGTGGGTAGTGTGTCTCTAGTATATATAATGCTGCTTTGAGAGCAGGGTGTCTCTGAGGGTAGTGTAGTTTCTGTAGTATATATTATGCTGCTCTAAGGGTAATCCACTGCTTCAGGTAGTGCCGTGTCTCTAGTGTATATATAATGCTGCTCTGAGGGTAGTGTCTCATATCTATTGCGGCTTTTAGGGTAAGGTGTCTCTAGCATATCTGATGATATACTAAATGCGATGCTGCTCGCTCTGGGAGTAGAGGGATTCTACTATATTTACTTCTGCTCTTCTGTGAGTCCAGTGATCAGTTAAACACCAGTTTATTGTTCCTTGTTAACTGTTGGACCTAGACAGTTCAATATAATGTAGTTAGCTTACTGAATGGCTAGCTAGCTGGATGTTTACCTGACAAGAAGGATTTTACACACTTTATTCAAAGTAATTTAAAGTTATCCAACTAAACAGGTTAATGTAAAACACATCTCTCACTCTCACTCTCACTGGCACCCCGAACCTATTGAATTACCTGGACAATTGGTTATTGTGCGGAGGCACGAGAGAGGAGGCGATGGAGCACACGAGTGTTCTCTTGTCCCGTCTAGCCTCCCTCGGTTTCGTGGTGAACCCCAAAAAGAGCTGTCTGGTTCCCTCCCAGTGCTTTACGTTCCTGGGAATAACCATCCGCTCGGTTCCGAACCGCACTTTTCTCTCCCAAGACCGCGCCCAGACCTTTTACAAGTGTCTGGCCAGTTTTCGGCAGGGCGCACGGGTTTCGGTCAGGACGTGTCTGCGTCTGTTGGGGCTCATGGCCTCCATGACTGCAGTAGTCCCACTGGGTCTCCCCCACATGCATGCTTTCCAATACTGGCTGGTGGCTAGAGTGTTATACCCCGCGAGGAGGCTGAATTTATCCCTGAAGGTCACCAACCGCTGCGTTTTGGCGCTGGCGGCGTGGCAGGACAGAGCGCTGCTCCTGACGGGCACCCTATTGGGCCCTGTAGTACGCAGGCGCATAGTGATGACAGATACCTCCCTCACAGGATGGGTGGGGGCGTCTGCGAGGGACGTCCGGTGAGCGGTGTGTGGGACGCGTCTCAACGCTGTGTCCACATCATTTACCTGGAGAGGCTCACAGTCTTCCTGGTACAGAAACGGTTTCTCCCATTGCTGGGCAACCAGGATGTGTTGGTCAGAACAGACAACACGACTGTGTTGAGATGGGTCTGCTACTGTATTTATAGAGTAGCTGGCACAGGTGCGCTTGACCCAAAAAGTCTCACGAGCCTTGTTGTTGGTTTTGTGGAGGGAACTGATGGCGATGCTAACTGCCGGGTTGGCATACAAAAATACGTCATCCCTGACCCTGAAATCATCTGATTTCTGCCATTTGTTTAGCACGATTGGGGTACTAAACTCGTTGGTACTAATCCAAAGATTAGGTGCTCGGACAAGGTAACATGATGAAATAATAATGTACATTGCTATAATTATCTTTGCTACTGCGAAATTTCACACAATACAGTCACGTTAGCTTCATATGGTAATTGCTCTTACCAGTGGATCTCCGTATGAAGGAAACTTTGTCCACATCCGCGCTCTCAGAACGTGGTCGTTTGCAGGATGGCTCTCATGCCATGGAGTACTGGCCAGTGGTTATTTTCTCGTCCGTGTCTTGATCTCGCCTGGCATATGCTGCAGCCATCCCGTTTTTCTGCAGAGTTTTCACCTGGTCCTATAATCGCGACCAAGGGGGACACTACAAAATCCATAGCATTTTCACGCCATGTCTGTGTTTACACTTGCGAGCTCTACTGTCTACAGATGATATGACATGCTTGGAATATTAAACTTTTTCCGTAACCGGTGGGCAAACATGCAATAACGTCCCATGTGTTTGACAAATGTTCTAAACATGTTCTTTGTAAATCTTTACAACCATTCACAGAACAAACCAAGCGGGCATGCCTTACTACACGATCCAAATTTTTGTTGAAACTGGACATTTTTAGCGTGCAGGTTGCTAGCTGGATGTCGTTTCACTTAGCGGCAGGGACTTCAAAACTATAATAAGCAGATACTGGAAGGAGAGGAATATGGCGGAATCTGATTGGTGCTGACTGACAAAGTCGGCACTAATGGCAGACTTATTCCAAGATCTTACATCCGTTCAGCCAGACTAACCCAACCATGATACTATCCTGTTACCAATTAACCTATATACCTGTTTAACAGGCGTCTTTTGAGCATTTCACAATATCCCCGAGAGAGAGAGAGAGAGAGAGAGAGAGACACTAGCCTTTGGTAATGACTTGCATCTATGAACTTGTGCGTAAGATTCCAGACATTTTTCCAATTCAAGTCACCCACAAAGCTAGACAAGTAGGACAACAACCCAAGGGGTGCAAGAATATCCTATTCAGCCATACAGCCTATTTGGAGTGTTTTCTATTGTATGCCGCAGCAGCAGACTTAGTTTGTTATTACTTCCCGTGGTTCGTATTTATAGCAGCAAGGTTCAATGCCTGCACGTGATGGATGACAATGTCCCATCTAGAGCAAATCGGTTCCTGCTGTCTCTTTTGTTAAGGCCAATTGATGAGAACAGTCACCCTGAGTCAGCATTTGAGTGTGGTAAGCACAGCACAAGCTGTGCCACCTTCCTGAGTCTTGGGAACTGGAGCTTACCTGTAACACAGCTCTTCTGCTCACTCAAGTATGCCCATACCATGTTCATTTGGTGGTACTCCTCTTCCTCAGTCACCTTTACCATGGCACTTTTCTAAGCGGTTTCAGGGAACTGCATCATCTGATAGTCCAGGAAGTTGTCTGCAATCCTGTCTTGGTCTTTGGGTCTTGGAATGACAGCAGGTAATTGTATCTGCACAAAATGTTTTTGCAAAACAACAGATTAGAATTAAATTAAAATTATGATTGTGAAAAAAATTCCTATCCAAATAGTATGAACAAAAATATTTTTCAATAACAGACACCTCCCTATTTAACAACACAGAGGGTAGTCTTTGATAACCCATCACAGCAGCAGCTGAAGGCTCTCACAATCCTGCTTTATCTTTGATTTACTTTCTCACATTGTTTTGGTAGTCTCAAGTATTGGTATAGTGACAATGAGAGTTCAGTAACTTACCTTTCAACAATGTACAGTACATCATCCACATTGGAGTCTTGTCTCTGCCTTAAGTACCCAAACTGACCATGTGACAGCAGGAGGTCATTCAGTGGTAGCTTTGCCAAGGCATACTCTGTAGACTTTAGCAGGTAGCCTCTTGCTGCCTTGAAAGTTTTGGTGACATGACTGGAGGGAATATCAGCAGCATTATGCTGTCTTGTCAGTGGCTTTTGTTGTCAATCCAAGACCAAGTTGGTTGTCTGAAGGGCATAAATAACACAATTTCTCACCATCTTGCAGTACTTTGCCCACACTACATACCTGTAGTTTATTTCAGGTTCAATAAAATGGTTAAATAACAATATAGTATTCATAGTCAATTCACCTGGAAGTTGGTTTTCCTCAACATGTAGATCACCATTTTCCAAGCTCATTGTTCTGAAAGCTACAGGCTTTAAGAACTTTGACATGAGCTTTCGGATGTATTGCTTCATCTAAAATACAAAAGAAAAATGTACCCTTCATCCACAAAAATCTATAATTTACCAATACACTTAATGAAGCAGTTACGCCATGCAACTGCCCATGGAGGAGATGGATGCATGGGTCATGCCTCTGGAACAACAAGTTGAACAGGCTAAACATTGGAAGAAGTGCTTGCTAGAAGAGGAGATGAACTTCTGTCTTCGGATCCTCTAGATATGCACGGAGTTGCAAATATCAGCCTTGCTTTTCATCTAAAAGACATTGTTTCCTTCAGATTTCCTTAATACCTTTAGTTTAAAATGCATTCTTCCTTATTTACGTAGATATATATATTGAACATTAACAAACCAGTGGATCTAAAGTAGCTCTTGAGGGCATTGTAGAGCCAGAGTATCCGGTTAACAGCCATCTTCAAACTGAGCCACCTGATGTTAAAATGCTGAAGCACCTCCCTGCATTTTGCGTCACAAAATTCTGAATAGAACAATATATGTATTTAAAATGGGAGGGTGGGGTGGCAAGGATTTCCCTGGCTCTGGTCTTTCCCTGGCTCTGGTCTTTCTGTTCCTGGCACAACAATGTAAATATCCATCCCCGGCAGGGATACCCTCCCCCCCGAAATGTTTTCGACCAATAGTGATTTAATTAGTGACCTTTTAGGTATGATTACAATTGCAAATATATTCTGTCTAATTTTTGCAAAAAAAATAACAATGTAAAATCCCCCAAACCGTATCAGCACAACAAACGTGACAAATATATTGAATGGATTTTTGTTTAACTGGAGGCAGATTATGAAGTTCGACTGTATAAATTGGATTGGCTGAAACGCTGGCTTTTCCTCCTCTTCGCGTGCAATGGCCTGCCCTCCGATTACAAACGTTTTCTTAGAGCAACATTGAGACAGCTCTATGATAAGTTGGAGTGGTTGTTTGATTTCATATCGCTAGCATTTACAATAAGAAATATATAGGCTAAGCCAAAGGGGAATACGAGAAATCTTGATACCCCCGTAATCAGTCAAATATTTGCTTGAAAAGAAATCCTATCTTAAAGTAATATGATTTTTGGCCGAGCAAGTTGCTAGCGCTATCTTTATTTTTTAAATAGCTAGATAGTATCAGATATGATTCATGCTCCACATGTGAGACACAACTAGCCACCCAATTTGGGTTAAACCTAATAGGATAGGATGGATAGGATGGATTGGATGGGATAGGAAGGATTGCTAGATTAGTTTAGTAAAATTTGTGTGCATAATTCTACCATCCCACGCATGGTGAGACAGCCAGAAGTGCACACAGATTTCGGTTTTGTGTTAAGCAGAACATTTGCATTTTCAGTGGGAAACTTGCGTTCAAAGGTTTGCCCAGCTATAACGGTCGTCTCGTTCAATGAATATCCAGTTTTGAACATCTGACATTGGAAACTTATAAATAACTAATCAGAAATTCTACATTGTTGTTTCCGTAAACATATAAATAACAAAGTAATTTCAGGACCTATTTTGACTGGTTTAAGTGCCCTTGCAGTACCTCATGCATCTTGCCAAATATGGCCTCTGCTGTGCAGCAGCTGGTGTAGCAGGCCCATATCCAGAAATCT
This sequence comes from Galaxias olidus, assembly GCA_026901105.3. Classification (NCBI taxonomy): domain Eukaryota; kingdom Metazoa; phylum Chordata; class Actinopteri; order Galaxiiformes; family Galaxiidae; genus Galaxias; species Galaxias olidus. Next base: position 120,738 of record JAPMUY010000105.1, on the reverse strand, counting down.
GTGCACGACACCTTGTAATACCCATGGGTAGCTAATGAGAAGGGCTGACAACAGAGCTGTTTCACCAACTCGTTCATGAAGAAGGGGGCAACACACTGGTTAATTATTGCTATTGTTTTTGTTCTGACCATGGTCATTGCAACCTTAACCTCAGCTCTTCTGGTGTGTGGTCAAGTAATGAAAAGTACATTTAATGTAGTAATTATATATTATGTAGAGCGGTGAAAGTGTGCTGCAGTTAGGTAATGTAGGTTAGATACACTTGTTGGTTTTGCAACGCTTTATTTCTGACATTGCTCACCTCTATCTCTACCTGGGCCATCTCTGCCCTCGGAAGGGTGTTATTTTATACATATTTAACCTTTTTTTCAGAGACTCTCTTTTTCAGAGACTCTGTTTACATGACGCAATATATCCGCTCTGCCCTGGTGCCTACACTCCAGCTCATAACGGCACACTGTGCACCAAAAGTGAAATGGTGGATAAAATGCCACTCTTTACTCCATTCAGTCTTGAATTTACAGCTGTATTTAGCTGCGCCGGTATCCCTTCTTTGTAGGTTTCTTGAAAGAAAATTAGGTTAATGCGTATATGCTATTTATCTTAAACATTAACCAAATCACCAAAAACGATCTTTTAAATGTAGACAACATATTACAAACTAAAGCCCCATTCGGACGGGATTACTATTATAGGGGGACGTGGACAATACCAATTTAGTTATGCTACTCAAAATTAACCATGTGGATTCGGACGGCCCTTTTTGCCAATATGAAATTGCAAGTGATCAGATGAAATGTTCAGATACTCCTCGGATGAACACGTCACTCATTCGCTACGTGCATATAAAACATCTAATTGTAGGTTAAAACCAATTGAATAATAAATGATCATTAGAAATAAAATAAAAATTCCGCATGTCGCGAATGCTTTGCCAATGTTAGATACGGGGCAAAGCATTTCAAATAGGTTATATACTAACTGTCCCCTTAGAATTAAAGCAGTTTGGTCAGAATTAATAAAAAAATTATAATTATATACAGTACTGTGCATAAGTTTTAGGCAGGGGATGCTGTTTGGAAGGCGAAGGGTGGTCACACCAAATGTTGATTTGATACAGATTTGGTTTTCCCTCACTTTGTATTTTATGAATTGATAAAAAAAATAAACAATTAACATTTATCCTTTTATGGTTTGTTTTTTTCTAACTTTAAAGACATCACACCTGCCTAAAGCTTTTGCACAGTACTGTGTGTATATATATATATATATATATATATATATATATACAGTATATACAGTGCATCCGGAAAGTATTCATACCCCTTCACTTTTTCCACATTTTATTATGTTATAGCCTAATTCCAAAATGGATTAAATAAAAAAAATTCCTCGACATTCTACACACAATACCGCATAATGACAAAGTGAAAAAAGTTTTTTTTGAATTTTTTGCAAATGTATTAAAAATAAAAAAATTAAATATCACATGTACATAGGTATTCACACCCTTTACTCAATACTTTGTTGAAGCACCTTTGGCAGCAATTACAGCCTCAAGTCTTCTTGAGTATGATGCTACAAACTTGCCACACCTATTTTGGGGCAGTTTCTCCAATTCTTCTTTGCAGATCGTCTCAAGCTCCATCAGGTTGGATGGGGAGCGTCGGTGCACAGCCATTTTCAGATCTCTCCAAAGATGTTCAATCGGGTTCAAGTCTGGGCTCTGGCTGGGCCACTCAGGGACATTCACAGACTTGTCTCGAAAGCCACTCCTTTGTTATCTTGGCTGTGTGCTTAGGGTCGTTGTCCTGTTGGAAAGTCAACCTTCGCCCCAGTCTGAGGTCCAGAAGGCTCTGGAGCAGGTTTTCATCAAGGATCTCTCTGTACATTGCTGCATTCATCTTTCTCTTGATCCTGACTAGTCTCCCAGTTCCTGCTGCTGAAAAACACCCCCACAGCATGATGCTGCCACCACCATGCTTCACTGTAGGGATGGTATTGGCCAGGTGATGAGCAGTGCCTGGTTTCCTCCAGACATGACGCTTGGCATTCAGGCCAAAGAGTTCAATCTTGGTTTCATCAGACCAGAGAATTTTGTTTCTCATGGTCTGAGAGTCCTTTAGGTGCCTTTTGGCAAACTCCATGCGGGCTGTCATGTGCCTTTTACTGAGGAGTGGCTTCCGTCTGGCCACTCTACCATAAAGGCCTGATTGGTGAAGGGGTGCAGAGATGGTTGTCCTTCTGGAAGGTTCTCCCATCTCCACAGAGGAACACTGGAGCTCTGTCAGAGTGACCATCGGGTTCTTGGTCACCTCCCTGACCAAGGCCCTTCTCCCCCGATTGCTCAGTTTTGCTGGGCGGCCAGCTCTAGGAAGAGTACTGGTGGTTCCAAACGTCTTCCATTTGCGAATGATGGAGACCACGGTGCTCGTTGGGACCTTCAATGCTGCAGACATTTTTTGTACCCTTCCCCAGATCTGTGCCTCGATACAATCCTGTCTCGGAGGTCTACAGACAATTCCTTGGACTTCATAACTTGGTTCGTGCTCTGACATGCACTGTCAACTGTGGGACCTTATATAAACAGGTGTGTGCCTTTCCAAATCATGTCCAATCAATTGAATTTACCACAGGTGGACTCCAATCAAGTTGTAGAAACATCTCAAGGATGATCAGTGGAAACGGGATACTCCTGAGCTCATTTTGAGTGTCCCAGCAAAGGGTGTGAATACTTATGTACATGTGATATTTAACTTTTTTATTTTTAATACATTTGCAAAAAATTCAAAAAAACTTTTTTCACTTGGTCATTATGCAGTATTGTATGTAGAATGTTGAGAAATTTTATTTTTTAATCCATTTTGAAATTAGGTTGTAACATAATAAAATGTGGAAAAAGTGAAGGGGTATGAGTACTTCCCGGATGCACTGTATACTGTATGTATATATATATGTGTATAATATCATAATCTATTTTTTTGTTTTTGCACCTTTCAACTTTCAACTTCTCATTTTGGTAAACAAATTAAATCAATTAAATCGCAGCGTGAGCACCCAAGAAATGGAGCAACTACCGGGTAAATACACAGACATCGAATCTGGACAGGACTAAAATTATCAGACGACCAACAGCAGGTTTTTGTTGCTGGAATTAATACAGGGGAGGTGGGGAAAAAACACCCACGTTCCGGATGGGATTTAAATTACTGGACTGTGAAAGTAATAACCAAAGTACCCTACCTCCCCTAGAGAAACAAATCCCATCCGAATAGGGCTTAAGTCAAATACTTAATTTTTGTCAAGGTTTCCAAGAAGATGCCTACTTTCACTCACCTCTTCCAAGTCAACAGTCTTCCCTTTCTCGAGCTTCCTTCTCTCCTTCTTTCTCCTTCTCTGTCCCTTGACTTCACATGAGGTTATTTGGGAAACTATTAGATGCATTTCATGTTGTTTGAATAGTATGGGTCTACATGATTACATGACATTTCATGTTGTTTGAATAGTATGGATCTACATGATTACATAACAAATAGCTGTGGGTGAATGTAGGCTGCCTTCTGAGCTTCATCGTAATCCTTTCTTATAACCTCCATGTCTCCTCTGCTATCATCTGTGACGGTCCGTTCACCTTTTTCATTTTCTTGTGCCTGATTACATCAAAGTGAACATACTATAAGGTGGAGCATTTGGTTAATATAAGAAAGTTCCCTAGAAATACATCTATAGAACTAGAGTACTAGCAAAATGCAAAACTTGAGTAAAATCAGGAAGGATCAGGAGAGAGAAATGGTCCGTGGCCACCACCTGCAAAATGATTCCCATTTTGGGGGCTGTCTTGCTGTTGCCTCTCCTGTCCAACTGTTTCGCTTTCATTTGCAGAAAAACGGGTGAATTAGATTCACAATCACTTGTGCGTCCTAACAGAAGTTGAATTGACTGGGTCTTATACTGTGGTGATTGAGTGTTCCTTTAATTTTTTGAGCAGTGTATATAGATACAGGATATACAGTATAGCTATTGTTGTAATGTATTGATTATCAAATCAATAATTATATTGTTCATACACCTGAGTGTTTCCTTTGAATAATTGTAGTGTTTCTACATTTGAAATACAACTTTAGACAATGGACACTATAATACAAACCTTTGAAACCATCAGGCATGTATGACTCAGTCCTCCCTTGCAATGTTCATTTTAAGTATCAAGGAAAATACTAACATTGAATTTCAGAGTTTTTATGACAACGATAGGCCTCATTTACAAGGCAAAAAAATTAAGAACTATTTAAACTAGAAAATGCATTTCCCTGAGCAAATGCGATGTGATGCGTCGCAGTTATTAGACTGACCGCCTTAGCGTGCAGAAGTGTACTGCAGTTCAGACCCTATTTGTTAACAGGGGGGAGCTTACTGCTGCAGTGGCGCCGGAACTGGGGAGGCCACAGGATCTTGCATTGCTAAGGCTGGTAACTTTTTGGGGCCAAGGTTTATGATTTCGCTATATAGGCTAGACCTACATATTTATCTGCTCACACATGTGAAGAACGGCTAGCATATTACGAATGAGCAAGCTTTTAAGATATAGGCTTTATGTTTAATACCAATCTGTACGCAGTTCATGATTTATATGTCAACACTGGTCCTCCCAATCTGATTACTTTTTACAATATAGCACGTTCATAAAATATTATTATCACAAACAATGCAAATGTGAGTTTTCTGTTGAATAGCTTACAAATTTTCTGAGAAGAGACCAACACCCATAATTAACTAAAACCAGAATTGATATATCCATTATGAGCCTGCGTTAGGTGTGCAGCACACAACCCTGATAATCCGGAAAACACCCCGTCTTGCACCCCATATGGCGCCGCTGCTAGATTGGCAGTGCTGCTTCATCGTAATTTAATGGCAGACATATACGATGACTAAGTAGCCTACTAACGTGTAGTTTAAGGTTTTTTTTTTGTTCTCTAAGCTCTATATGTTTGCACATGTATTAAATTCGTTTAATAAGTATTAAAATCATTCAGACTATCCACAATGACAGTAGAGCTTAAACGAAGTGGATAGAGGGTCAGCCAAATAGCGCTGTGTGAAACTCTTCCTGTAATAGCTTGGGAATTATAACTTTATTACATTATTTTCTTCTTTCACATGCTTTTCAACACACTTAATTACCAGAATCATATTGTAGAAATAAATTAGTTTATGGGAGATGACCGATGTTATGAAGGCACGGTTTAAGCGGAATAGACTAATCTATTTTATTAGAATGTATTTTATGACAATGTAATGTAATGTCTTCTATTCATCCTAACAGCTAAATGTATTTTAGGGATTACCGGTGCGCTCTGGTAGACCTACTTGATAAAATAGCAAAAAATAATAGAAATAGTTGTCTTCTTCACAACAAATAATTTTACATGGCAGGGACTTACAAATATATGTTTTCCTCTAGGTTAATGCAGTAATTTACTTTGTAAATAATATAATGATAACAATAGCAATAGTATTATCCTGTGTCCTTGAGTTACTAGAAGGGCGCTTATAAATCCCATGTATTATTTAGTGGTTATATGAATAGGCTACATTAAACAGCCTTCTGCTGGCAATGGAAGCATGCCAAGTTGCTAACTTGACATTTCTGCTTGCTATTGAAAGTGAACTATGTTGTTGTGGTAGCTACTAGCTACATACATGTTTAATCGACAAATCAGTTGCCGAGATGCAAATCAAATGCCTTGTGTCAAAAGCTTTGGAGAACCACTGCACTGTGCTAGACTAGCTAGCTAGAGCCCACTACACCAACCTGAGTTTGTGGATGAGACACTCGACTATCACTCTCACGTCCTGACTCATCTGCTGCTGAAGCAACTTTTCCTCCTCCACCTCCTCTAGCCTTGCTCTCGACCTTGTTGCCTCACTGTCCGTTTAAAAAAAAATAAAAAAAAAATATATCCATTGTGTTGTCCTTCTGAATTCGTCAGCTAGCTAGATGCTGAAATTACAAGCACTGTAACCAGGGCGCTCTCTCTCTCACTTTCTCTCTCGTGCTCAAACAAAATGTGCGCGTGCGAAGTAATGTGAAGTAGATCTGGGCCTTGAATTACACACACAGGACATGGCGTACTTGCGTTTTTGATCAACACTATCATATTATTTATGCGAGTTTGGAATGACAGATGAATAGATCATGGCCAATGTTTTATTATTTTCTTACATAAAAAAAAAGATCCGGGGCTATTCAGAAAACGAGCATAAACGACCATACCTTGTGCATACTGCCGAATCATACCCTTGAGTATACTGCCATCTAGTGATCGCAATAAAATGTTGACTAAACACAAGCAGGAAAAGACAACACGGTCAGCTAATCATCTTTAAACCTTGAGGCGTTTTTGTTCTTTATGAAGTCTCTTTTTCTTATACTCCCAGTCAGACAGTTTTTGTCTTTTAGAAATTTTTTATTACCGATGACTCGCTAACTTGTCACTTCCGTTGTGGTCAACAACATACAGATGTAGGCCGTTGTGGCGGAAAATAAGTAGACAGGAAAAAGTAGACCAAACATGAGAATTTAAAAGGGAATGTTACTGCCTTTTAATCACATATTTCTCGTTGTGACGGGGAATAACTTAACTGTTTAAACCTTTTTTAGCAATAGTGTTGTTTGAACCCTCCCTTTAATAATTTTTAGAGAGAGAGAGAGAGAGAGAGAGAGAGAGAGAGAGAGAGAGAGAGGTCACAAATGGACCTACAGTCAATCAACGCTTTGCTGGTCATGCCAGCAAGAGGCATGCACCACCCTCACCAGACGAAAAAAAAACATTACAAATACACAGCAATATGATTGGCCATATTAGAATTTCATTCGGTTTGTGTGTGTTAGTGCTACTGTGCTTGTTTCAATTCAAATCAACTAACCACTCTTCATGCTTGTGCGGGCGGCAGAAAAATTCCAAGGAGGCGGACTGGCCACCTTTTGGGAGTGCCGCTCTAGGCAGCAGTTAACAAACCAAGACAGTCATTATAGCCTATAATATAATAATGTTAATATACTTCATTTTATTTAGTTTTAGTTTTTTGCGCTTTTCTCGAGACTCAAAGCGCTTTACACAAATTGGTCGCCAATTAATTACACAGAACGAACAACGAATGGACCGACAGCTATCAAACACAACACTCAGTCTGAGTGATACCACGACAGCCAATTTGCGCCAGACTTGCTCACCCAACTTATAACGACGACTTGCTCACACACATAGGACACACAGACCGACTCCAGGTGAATTGGCAGGCCTCAGGTAAGCTTCACCTCAGGTAAGTTCGCCTTTTTTGTGAGAACATTGCACACATGGAGGCAGTGAGAGTAAGAGGTAGATGTAGAAAAAGAGAAAGACAGAGAGTAGCAAGAGGAGAAGGAGCAAGACAAGAACAAAGACAATAGATGGAGACATACTGTCTTTCCGACAACAGGGCCACTTTGGTGGACCATGTCATACTGTACCTCATGGCCTGACAATGAGGGAGGCTGGGCAGAGAGACCAGCCCAACCTTAGTCGCTGGACGTTAGCATCCAAACGTAACACAGACCTTTAGACTGGAGAACAGGCATGTCTTACAGTACATTTTCTACACTAGAGTAGACTGTACCTATGCAATTGTTGCACTAAATTCTTCATCACAGTAGAATACTATGCAGTCCTACAATATAGTATATGCTCTTCAGTGAACCAAAAAAATAGGTATAGTCCAGTTAAGTTCATGTAATACAGTTTTGATGATGCAGTACTCTGCACAGTATGACAGTACAGTATCTAAAAAATAACCTACCCAATTACATCATATTCTTGCATTTTCTCAGAACTGCCAGAAATGCAACGTCTGTCCACAGAAAGAACAGGAACTGGCCATATTCAATACATATAGTGTTGGCAAACAACAGCATCCACCCCATCCCTTACAATCCCTTACATTACTATTATGGTATTGTTTTACCATTGCACTGTAATTTTACTGTAGGGCTTTCTATTTTGGTGTTCATTGAAATGTGAGTAGATGTATTGTAAACTTAAACAATATTTCACAGAAGGATGTGAGGATATTCCAAACTTATAAAAAGTAGTAAAGGCAGCAGTGTTTTGTATAAAGCATATCAGTGTGTGGTTGCTACTTTGAATGGTTTATTCAGATGGTGCATGTGTTTATCATTTGGGACAAAAATACAATTTTGCAAAAGGATTGTTAGGTTTTGATTGCAGAGTTTAATTTTGACACAAGTGAGATATGTGGCTCCACGTGTTGTATGTTATGCAGTTTCTGTTTAGTGTTACACGTAAGACAATGTTACCTTTGGCTTTGGACACAATTTGAAGTGACTTATGGTCTTCACCGCCTGCAGTTCTTGACACTGTAGAAACAGTCTCCATTATAAATCTTGCCCGCACGCACTGCAAAAATGTAGGCGAGTTCTCCAACAGGACATTTTGATCTGAAAAAGACGAGTGGGCTGAAGTTGTGAGCATTTTAGATTGTTATATCTTCAGCTGCCCGTTCTTTCTTTACATAAGGGTACACATTTGAAATAATTCAAGCTGTCCTGAATTTATTTTCGTCCTTGAACATAATTTGGTGACAGTTCTGAAAGTAACTTTAACGTATATTGTCAGCTAACAGCGTGCTTCACAATTATTAAGTATTTTGTCGGGTTAGTTGAGTTGGCAGACTAATAATAAGCTAAATACCCAACTGGTAAACAGCATCTGCAACATACCTAAATCATGCGATCAAAATGTAAAAATTAAAATGTTTAAATGTTCACAGCAAATATTTTGACTTATTGTAGGTATGGAAGCCCTATCAATTAGACTAAGATAATTAGCCTACATCACAAACGTTTTAACCTACACACTTGCACTCAATGCCTACTGAAAATTTAGTCCGACGCTCCTAAGAAAAAGTAATGGGGAAAGAGATATTTTATGTAAATTGTATGCCTAGATTAAAAAACAAAAATATTCCATTGTAGCTTCCTAGCCAAAGTTATCCTCCAATTGGCGATCAGTTACTTTAAGGATCGCTGGCAAAGCTTATTTTAACTGATAAAATAATACATCACTTATTTTTTTATCAGCCATATGTCAGCAAAACCTACCGGTAGTTTAACTTGCTTGTCCTCTGTTACGGGGCATGAAAGTTACTTTAGCCAGCTAGCATAACGCAGTGGTAGCTAACGTGGCGTGTTTCACAATTCATTGTATGAATTTTGTGATTTCACAGGCTAATAATAAGCAAAAGGCCAATGATATAGGTTAATAAAATATACCTGCAATAATACCAAATTCATGCGATCAAAACATTAAAATGTACCAAAAGGAACTTACATTTTATTTTTTGCTCATTTTTAATATGCCACTGTCTGAGGGTTAGCCAACTTAAACAAGCGTGTCCAGTGGTGTTTATTTCATAGGAGTCCTCTGGAAACACTTCTGTTGTGTTGTCTGTATTTGCAGCGCGTTTCTGTAATGTGTTGTGTTTTTGTATTTGCAGCGTGTTTCTGTAATGTGTTGTGTTTTTGTTTTTGCATCGCGTTTCTGTGATGTCTTGTGTTGTCTGAATTTGCAGCGCGTTTTCTAAATGCTGCGCATATGTTGTCAAATTGATGTAGATGTTTTCTTAATTTGCTTGTGTTTTGTCAATTTGCAGGTGTTTTCTTAAGTTGCAGTGCGTTTGGCCTCTCAGGGCCACCGTACAAGCTGTTATTATGCACATGTTGAACAGTGTATGAAATCAAAACATCACGTCAGCATTAAAATATGACCTTTTCAGCAATGATTGCGTGACGTCTTTCTACTTGCCAACGAGGAGAGCCTATCATACGAGATTTTACATTATAGTTGTGCAACAGTTGCAAGATATATAGTATAATATGAAGGCAAATAAATAAATACGTGAATAGTTTGCCGATGTAGGACAGATATATCGTTCATGAATGACAGATTATCCTTAGATTATAATTACGTTCCCACCACATCTTGAGCTAATTTATTGGCTAGCTAACGGAACGGAAATCTCACACAAAATAGAACGTTAGGGTTTTGTTTTGCTTCCACAGATGAATAGGTTATCAGAACTGGGACCTGTACTACAAAGGGAGGCTAAACTACTCCAATCTAACTCGAGGTTGTCAAGGAAAGTCGGAGATGACAAACACTTGATTATCCAAAAGGGTGTTAAACGGTACCACGACAGCGATTAAGATGAGTATTAGTTGAGTTGGTGTTAACTCCATGGAATTTATGCGCATTCACATAAAAGGGCCGCGCTTAGCAACATAGGCAGATATTTTGGCCAGTGGCTCATGCTCTGTATTTTTGGTCCCGGAAGCACAGCACGTTGATAATGTCAGGATATGAATAGTTTAAATAAATGTTAAAGGACTAAATCATGGCAGCGCATTACCGAGAGTAAAGCTGTAAAGTGTTCTTGTCGTATGTGCATGTTTCTGCAAGTACGGTCAAGTTTACTCTCAAATTAAAATAATTGAACCTCTATGATTTATTTTAACCAATGCATTTTATTTCACAGACTCTTGTTTCACTTGTAATGATTGAGATTCAAGGATACATAAAATAATCTAATATGTGAAAACAATTAGGATTAGCTATTCAATTATAGCCTAAACATGGCCTACTCCTTAAAGCACCAAGTTTGTATGCAATGCAATTATAATAATCATTTCAGTTGCAACCCCTGCGGAAGGTGTGTTTGAGATTATATAATACCTTTTATTACCTGTTAAAGTAAAGGAGTTTCTAGCTAGAACAATAAACCTTTTGGAAGCTTTGCAAAACACACAGGATGGGATGTTATAATATCTATGATTAAACCACTTTCTATGGTTTTTCAACATGGCGTTCTTTACTTTTGTGCCCATATAGGATCCTTCCTTTTCAGCCACAGCCACTGGCTTCTTCTTTCTGCTATAGCTGATTTAGCTTTTATGGTCTGGCCTCCATAATCTGGTTGCAATCTCTGATGTACTCTGTTATTGGAAGACATCAGCAAGCATTTTCCAATCAGGTGCACCCCTCAGCTTCCCTGAGCTTTGTTTTGGCCTATATATCTTCCTTCCCGGAACTTCCTCTCTGACAAAGCAAATGTGGTGTGTGCCGCCCTAACCGTAACTTTGAATTGAGCTTATATATATTGACACTATATTGTGAAAATCAGTGCTAATTTTGAATGATTTGAACCACTGACCGACAAAAACATTATATTTGTGTCCACTCCAGCAGATTTACAACGCTATACGCTTGACTATAGCATTATAGAGCGCCCTATTATTGTGAACATTGAGTTAACTACAAACAAACTACTCAGCAGTTTAGAGATGCAGCGTAAATTGCTATGACAACATACCTCGGTTAAAACATTCCCACCTTTTATAGTATGGGTTAATCGAAAAGTTTCCCCCAACGTCACAGTTACTCCTGAATTTACCAGGGTAAGCCAGTTACCTCGCTTCGTAGAATAGACCTCTAGCCAGTCAGTTGGCTGCAGTACATATTTTATCTGTAACTGGCTGGCATTAACCCAAACTTAGTGCTTTGATACGCAACTTACAATTAAGACTTACCGCAATGACAGAGCAAATAAAATTGATTGTTTTCATAAAAAGGGAACATGGATGAAATCTATGCTACACAGCAAATGAATGTTTCGCAATAAGTCAACTCTGCCCTATGTGTGCATATCAAACACACATCCACTCTCCACATGTGGCCAAGGGGCGGAACCATATGTGGCGGGTAACTTAGGCTAGAGAAGGCGAAGCCTTCCCTAAATGTAATGTAAAACATACATATACAGTACTGTGCAAAAGTTTAAGGCAGGTGTGATGTCTTTAAAGTTAGAAAAAAAAAATACATCTCTTCATCCGCTTTGTCCGGGGTCGGGTCGCGGAGGTAGCAGTTCCAGCAGGGCATCCCAAACTTCCCTTTCCCGGGCCACATTAACCAGCTCTGACTGGGGGATTCCAAGGCGTTCCCAGGCCAGTGTGGAGATATAATCCCTCCACCTGGTCCTAGGTCTGCCCCGCGGCCTCCGCCCAGCTGGACTTGCCTGGAACACCTCCCTAGGGAGGCGGCCAGGTGGCATCCTTACTAGATGCCCGAACCACCTCAACTGGCTCCTTTTTATGCAAAGAAGCAGCGGCTCTACTCCGAGTCCCTCACGAATGGCTGAACTTCTCACCCTATCCCTAAGGGAGATGCCAGCCACCCTCCGGAGGAAACTCATTTCCGCCGCTTGTATCCACGATCTCGTTCTTTCGGTCATGACCCACCCTTCATGACCATAGGTGAGAGTAGGAACGAAGATAGACTGGTAGATTGAGAGCTTTGCCTTCTGGCTCAGCTCTCTCTTCGTCACAACGGTGCGATAAAGCGACTGCAACACCGCACCCGCTGCTCCAATTCTCCGGCCCATCTCTCGTTCCATTTTCCCCTCACTCGAGAACAAGACCCCAAGATACTTGAACTCCTTCACTTGGGGTAAAGACTCATGCCCTACGTGGAGTAGATAATCCATCGGTTTCCTGCTGAGAACCATGGCCTCAGATTTGGAGGTGCTGATCCTCATCCCAGCCGCTTCACACTCGGCTGCGAACCGATCCAATGAGTGCTGCAAGTCGCAGACCGATGATGCCATCAGGACCACATAATCTGCAAAAAGCAGTGATGCAATCCTCTGCCCACCAACCCGCAGCCCCCCTCCCCCGCGGCTACGCCGTGAGATCCTATCCATGAATACCACAAACAGGATAGGTGACAAAGCGCAGCCTTGGAGGAGGCCAACCCTCACCGGAAACGAGTCCGACTTACTGCCGAAGACCCGGACACAGCTCTCGCTTTGGGAGTACAGAGATTGGATGGCCCTGAGTAGAGACCCCCTCACCCCATACTCTCGCAGCACCTCCCACAGTATCTCCCGAGGAACCCGATCATACGCCTTCTCCAAATCCACAAAACACGTGTAGACCGGATTGGCATACTCCCAGGGCCCCTCAAAGATCCTCGCGAGGGTAAAAAGCTGGTCCGTTGTTCCACGACCAGGCCGGAAACCGCATTGTTCCTCCTCAATCCGAGGTTCGACTATCGGTCGAACCCTCCTTTACAGCACCCTGGAGTATACTTTATATAGTAAAGTACATACATACATACATAAAATACTAAAAACACAATACAAAAAAAAATACACTAACAAATACACAACTAGAAAATGCATTTCCCTGAGCAAATGCGATGTGATTGTGTTTCCACCATCAGCGACTAGGCAGTGCGAGTGGCCAGCCCCCTACCGCTGCAGCACTACTACCCTCCTGTGTTGGTGGACAGCGCTGAACTGACCACAAGTGTAAACGTCCACTTCGGGACAGTTGCAACATCTGACTTCTTCCATTCATATAAATATTGAAAACATTCCAAAATGCCACTTTATGTTGTGCATATATGCAACGGCAGCGCTTGCGGATCCGAAGTGAAATTTTTTTTTTATTTCTCTATTGTTTTATCTTCTGCAAAGCCACGAGGAAGTTAAAGAAGTTTGTTTTGCAGCATTCCAGCAAGCTATCTGACAGAAGCTATGGTGCCAGTGTCCTACTACTAGTCAGCAATTCACACTTTAGGCTAGCTAACTTTGGTTCAATTTGCTGTAAAGTCACCAGAATTCTTTTTAACGTTAAACAAATACAACTTAACTCACATTCAGTATGCAGTGTCTTGTAAATGTTGTCCGTTTGTGGGTTTATTCCTCGTTCCGGTGGAATCTGGTGAATTACGATAAACTTGGGTTGATTTGTGGAGTCCAGAGTGCTACACTCACTCGGATGGGAGCATATTTTTGCTTCTTCATTCAAAATGCATGATGCAATCACATAATGAATATATAAAATGCAGACCTGGCACATACAAATGACCCAAATGCCTGTCTAAACAGATATGTCTTTAGCTGCCTTTTTAAAAAAATCCTCAGAATTTACAGACCCTAAAGTTGTGGGCAGAGCATTCCACAGTTTAGGTGCTACAGCCTCAAAAGCTCGATCACCACGGGCCTCTGGTTGCGTGCGTTGTCAATGAATGTACCTGTTCTTCAATGAACGCAGTGTTTTAGTCAGAACGCAGAAATTAAAGTTGGTTTGGCATGCAATTGAATGCTAGCGCGAGCCCACTGGAAGTTAATAGTAAAAAATGTTTAAGCTTGTTCGGTGCTAGAGTGAAGCTTGCGTTGTCAATGAATGGGGTTTATTTTTTTTTGGTGCATCGTTTTTTTGGGCTTGAAATCGTCAAGAGATGAAGTGATTTGAGTATATTGGTAAATGCTTGATCTGTGTGGGACCCTGGATGGTTTTTGCGTTAATGCTTACAAAAAAGTTGGACATAGTGCATCGTGTGAGATTCTTAGTCATTCATATATTACTAAGGTATGTAAATTTAACAGGCTTGAGTTTACCGAGTAATGATCTGACTCTTGACTGTATTGTACTTCTTAGTTTTAACACTAGTTGTAGTACCTATCTTGAACAAGGCAGCTTCTCTATAAAACAGGAGCAATCAAAGAAATATTTTGCCACGGGTGACCAAAAATGGCAGAATCAAAGAAACGCAAGAGATAGCAAGTGAGTGAACATTTACGACACGGTGGGGAAATCAATATTTCTTCATATAAGTCAAGGGGAAGTGTGTCTGTTTGATTTGCAATGAAACTGTTGCAGTGCTGAAAGAGTATAATGTACAACGACACTATGAAACCAAACATCAGACCTACACGTCCTACGCTGGTGCCGAGCGTGAACGAAAAGTTAAGCAAATGGCGGCTAGCCTGCTAGCTCAACGACAGTATTTCTTCCGTGCTAACAAAACACAAGAAAATGCGACAATAGCCAGCTACGAGGTAGCTGAACTCATTGGGAAGTGGGAAACCTTTCTCAGATGGTGACTTCATAAAACAGTGCCTCACTAAAGTCACAGAATTAATGTGCCTTGAAAAAATGCAGGAATTCAACAACGTTAGCATGTCCGGAAATACAGTTGTGCGGCGAATCGAAAACTTGTCAGCTAACCTAAAACATCAAGTGTCAAAAGCTAGGTAAAAAGCTTGTAAAGCTTGTGCTTTTGATTTTTACTTGATTGCATGTGATGAGAGCACAAATGCCACACACCGCACAGCTGTTAATTTTTTTGTGGGGAGTTGACGATAACTTTTGCGTTACAGAGGAGCTGCTTGATCTTAGGAGTCTAAAGAGCACAGCAACGGGTAAGGACATTTTTGAAGCTGTGTCAGATGCAATTGACATGATGGGACTTAAATGGGACAAGCTGTGTGGAGTTACAACGGATGGGGCTCCAGCTATGACAGGCGAGCGCAAAGAAATGGCCTCTATTGTGTGCGCCAAGGTGCAGGAAAGTGGAGGTGAGGCTGTTAAAATGCACTGTATCATCCACCAAGAAGCCCTCTGTGCCAAGACAATCCAGCTTGGCGATGTGATGAACACTGTTGGGAAAACTGTCAACATAATTCACGCACGAGGGCTCTACCACAGAGAATTTCAAGCTTTCCTCTCAGATGTCGATTGTGAATACGGGAACCTACTCTACCATTCTCATGTGCGTTGGCTAAGTCGCAGCTCCGTGCTGCAGCGGTTTTATTCCCTTAGATCAGAAACTGACCAGTTTTTTAAAAAAAAGAACCGACCTGTTCATGAGCCGAGTGACTGGTTAGCAGACCTGGCATTTTTAGTTGATCTTACTGATCATCTTAACACACTCATCAAGAGCCTTCAAGGCAAAGACCAGCTTGTACCACAACTTTATGCGCACATGAAAGCATTCTGTGTGAAGCTCCGTCTCTTTGAAACACAACTATGCAACTTCAATGTTGCGTACTTCCCCACGCTGTCTGAAATCAAGTGTGCTTTTCCAAAGGCCAACCTTTCTGCTAAAAGGGAAATATATGTCTACGATCACATCTCTTATGACAGAATTCAGTCGGCGCTTCCAAGATTTTCTATCATTGAGAAAGAAATCAAGCTGTTCTCTACTCCTTTCCTGATGAATGCAGAAGAAATGGAGGTGAGTCTGCAATTAGAACTTATCGAAATGCAGTGTGATAATTCTCTGAAGAATCAACATCAGCTTCTTTCCCTACCGAAGCTTGGAAAAGACCAAGTTTCCTCTGATTAGACGCCACGCAAAAAGAATGATGAGTGTATTCGACTCAACATACATATGTAAGTAAACATTTTCTCTGTTAAATCTGAACAAAGGCAGATTGAGAACCAAAAAGACCAACAGCCATCTCTGTGATGTCCTTCGCATCTCAACGACCAAACTTACTCCTAACCTGCCAACCATCCTTCAGTCCAAAGCACAGCATCACTGTTCCCAATGAGTGCAACGCTGTTCCCATTATAGGTGAGTTAAAAATATATTACACAGTATTTATGTGTTAATAAGCCCAATTACTTAATAAATTCAGTCAATTAAAGTTGATAACATTTTCTAACAAACGTTAGTTGATGTGTTAACAATCCCAATAACTTATTTGCATTTCATGCCTGAAATTTACCCATCCCCTATTCCCCTTATTTTTACAGTG
This sequence comes from Galaxias olidus, assembly GCA_026901105.3. NCBI lineage: Eukaryota > Metazoa > Chordata > Actinopteri > Galaxiiformes > Galaxiidae > Galaxias > Galaxias olidus. Next base: position 104,076 of record JAPMUY010000105.1, on the reverse strand, counting down.
CTGTGAAGGGGGATCACAATCCTGACTAAGAAGCAATCTGAGCCTGCTGTTTTGAGAATGAACTGCCAACCCTTTTTGAAACAAAATAAATGACAACCCATTAATGGAAAGCTGTGATTTAGGCTGTTTTTTTTCTTTAAGCATATTCAATTATCAAGCATAATTTACCTACATTTGATTGATTTTGCTAACTTTAATACACTAGAGGTGAGGCGATATACCTCACCTCTGGTGAGTGACCCAGCCCTTTGTATATTTTTCTGAATGTGGCCCTCAGTGAGAAGATGGGCACCCCTGTGTTAGGATTTCTGGAGTTGATTGAGTTCTAATAATCAATACATTTGCATAATGCAAGCATATTTTTTCCTCTCCTATGTTGATAAGTGTGTCAAAAACATGAAAAATCTACCATTTATTGTCAATTTTGATCAGATAAAAGAATTTGCGATTAATTTGCGTTAAATCGCTATTAGGGCTGGGACGACTCGTCGACGAGTCGATTCAAATCGATTTCAAAAATACGTCGATTTGCCTCGTGCGTCAATGCATCGCAATTAAGTCAAAGACAACAAAGAAACTGGATTTCCATGGAAAACTAGATGCAGTCAGGGTTTTTCCTGCATATAGATTTACAAAGCAGCCGCCTCCGTCAAATTTCGTGCCAGCTCTTGACAAAACATTATTTTCAAACAAGCATTGCACTTGGTGGGTTTCTGCTGGATTTGTAGCTGCAAATGCGGCATTACACCGTCGCTGATGTGGTAGCGCTGTAGGTCTACTTTGAATTCATAAGTCAAGCCGGCTATTTATATAATATTTGTATTCTAATAAAATAGTTTTGATTAACAAGTTGCGATTTGGTACGTGTGTGTACATTTATGACCACTAGCCTCCGCTTTGTAACAATGCTAGCATGATGATAGAGTACGTTCGCTATGTTGTTGGGTCAGACTCTAGGCGAGCTGACTTCTGTTTATCTGCCTGTTGCCTTGACCAGAGGCAAACTTTCAGTCACTGCAAGGCAATGAGCATAACCTGGTATGGATTTACAGAGTTGGCTATTCTAACACAATGAAAGTGGAGTGGATTCACATGATTTATGTCAAGTGATTCACATGTTTTGTCATAAGTGTATTTGATAAATAATTGAATTTAAAACCAAGACATAGGCTTAATTAACCCAACAGTGAAGGTGTCAATAAATCAATTATAATTGAGGTCTAAGGGTTATAGACGGGTGCATTAGATTTACTTAGCAATAAGTGTCTGAAGGTTTACAACAATGCTGTCGGATAATCTGATCATCGCGATCCCAATCAAGAAACATGGATAATGGATTATGGTTTTGTCTTGTGAAAGGATCTTTAAATCGAGTACAAAACAAATCTTTAAATAATTGTTAGATTAATCGTTAGAAAATTAATTGTTAGGTGCAGCCCTAATCACTATGAACTATGCTGCCGTACAAAGGCAAAAAGCAGTGACTACGATTTTGGTCAAAATTTAGTTAACACCATAATTGAGCTGAGTGGTGCCTCTGTTATCTTGTGACTAATTGTCTAGCTCCAATCTTCTTAAATTTTAGAGAAAATAGAGTCAAATTTGCAGTAACTACAAAACCTGCTGTGAAACCAAGGTATAATGCAGTAAGTGCAGTTACTGCACTCAGGGTATGTCCGTCTCAACGGTCCGTCTGTGTTTTGACTGAAGTTACTGCGTTCTGCGCTTGTATTGTATCACGCTCCAGCTGAGGATTGTTAGCTACAACGTAATAAATACAGCCCCGTTTGCAAAGTAGCCAGCTAGACCCTGTCAAGGGGGAAAATGATGGTCAGAGCCGACTGATGCTTTTTAAAATCCTTTCACAAGACAAAACCATAATCCATTATCCATGTTTCTTGATTGGGATCGCGATGATCAGATTATCCGACAGCATTGTTGTTAACCTTCAGACACTTATTGCTAAGTAAATAAATAAACCTACTGGGCTCCGCAAATTAACTAGCTAGCTGTATGAACTACAGAAATGACAGAAACACAAACACACACATTAGTCCATAATATAAAAAATCTGAAATTTTTATAAACCTAAGGCCTGCTCTTTTTGTAATTGGCATTATTAGAGGCAGGCTAGAGTTAGACCAATAGAATTTCCCCCAACTTTGAATGTGCTTGTGAATTGTGCTTGTGCTTGAAATTTGGTTGCTGGTAGTTTACTGTTTTTGGGTTATTTCAGTTTTTTTTGTAATTTTCTTGAAACATTAAACTAAAGACGGATCATGAACCCAATGCACACCAGCTTTATTGTGCATATAATAAACCTAAAAAAACGATGTCAAAGTTGGATATACACATTTAGATAGTAGATAGTGCACTTTGCCTTTTTATAACCAATGCAGTTGGTTAAGGTAATACATAGGCAGAGAGCAGTATCTGCAATGTAGGGGTCATATGTAAGGTCAATAGTCATTATTTATATAGAATTGAAAATTAGCATACTAAGGTAATATATTTAGAAAGTATCTGTCAACTGCAAGAAAGAAGTTAGGCAGGAGACTCTTATCTTTAAACCCATTTTACTATTTCATTGTTTGCGTAGTTACTGCTCTTTGCCTTTGTAGGGCAGTAAGGACACCCAAACGATTAATTGCAATGACATTTTTTAATCGCTTGATAGCCCTTATATATATTTTATTATATATATTTATATTATTATATATGTTGTTATATACTGTTTATTAAATTATTGCTGATATAAATTACATTTTGTAATTGAGACTTTACTATAGGGGGGTTCATAGGGAAAATCGCGCAGAGGTTGCACGTTGCTGCTCAGAGGAGATATTCTCCTGTTTACTTGTTTAATAAGGTTACATGAATGGGTAACTCTCACATCACAAATATTCGATCACGCAATCCGTTAGAATATTTAAATATTGTAGTGGCCAAAACTTCGGGGCATAGAGCAGGACTTGTCCTTGTGCCCCTCCCGACCCTAGTTAAAAACAATGTAACGATACCTGCTTCCTCATCATAGACCTCACGTGTATATTTCTTCTAATCTTTGAGCAGTATTAACTCTAGAATAACTTCTGAAAATGCAATCGGAATATTTTTAATACATAGGCATAGCTTATATTTAGTGCAACGTTTATTGAAATAACATTGGAATAACTATTCTGAAAATGCAATCAGGAATATGCTGAAAATGCTGTACGCTGCCGTTGTTTATTTGATTGTCATCAGTTTGCGACAACCTTTGCTTGGCTGATTTGATGTCCTGTCTTGTTCCAGTTGAGCAAAGTGGGTAGAGCGGATGCCCGTTCATTTCAGTTTAGTAGGGCGGACTTCGCAGAGTCGTATAATTTGGCGGCAATAATTCTGTGGCAGCGACCCGCCTCTGCAGAATGTACATAACGGAAACACTGTACAGTACATTATCTACGTTTCAACCAAAACAAGAACACTCTTTAACTCCCAAATCCTCCAATAAAAGTTTAAATTGTTCAACAGAAACAAACTGCTCTAATTTCAATTCCTGTTGGATCTTGTTCCATTTATCCGAGGCCAATAACTGCAAGCTGATTTACCCAGTTATGTTTTCACTTTGCGGCTTTCAAGGGTGATATAGTCCTGTGAGCGTGTCCTATGACGACTGGATTTGTTTTAATAATGAAGTAAGGTAAAACGGTAATTTGCCCAGCAATGCCTTATAGAATGTACATAACTGAAATACTGCAGGCGCGAAGAAACATAATGAAAAACAGTATTGGCATTGGCTAACGTAACCAAGGCATGCGTTAAAATGTGTGGGATTGTCAAAACTAAATGTCTAACCACCCGCCACAGCCATAGCTGTGTGTTATTGTTTGCGATTAGGGCGTAGAATTGTTGTTACGAACATAATTACGTTGTCCTCCATGGTCGTAAAAACAAGTGTGATAGTTGGTCAATTATCAGCCTTCACAATCCTCAGCCTCACACCTTGCATCTCTTCGATTATACAGTGTCTTTGATTATGCGATCTCTCTTTCTCTTTGGCGACAATATTAAAACAAATTATTCTTACTACAATTGTTTCAGTTGCAACTATAAAGACATGTTTGTGTGTGTGGGCATTAGGAATGTCACGCTACCAGAAATTTAGTAGTCAATACCAATACCAGTTCAATTCCACTATTCTCGATACCCAATTCGATACCATGGTAAAAAACTAAACAATAAATGAAATCCTACATACTTCAACATACACTCACTCAACATTACAAAAAACAACAGTGGCAATTCACTTACTTAAAACAAGCAATGCTGTTTTTAATTACAAACAATAAACTTTTAATGATGGCACATCATTTCAATTGCAGTACCCGGCCAAGACATGAAAAACATGGAAATAATAAACAGGCCTAGGAACCTTATCAAATAACGTCCGGAATGAGGCCCACAACCTTGGTGTTATCTTTGATTCCGAGTTGTCCTTTGACACTCAGGTGGCCAATGTTATACGATCATGCTTTTGCTAACGAATGACAGCTAAGCAAAATCAGATCATTCCTTTCATCTGCAGATTTAGAAAAAGTCGTCCATAAGGTTTTCTGCTAGTGTTCAAAGCCTTGAATGGTTTAGCGCCTGCCTATATCTGCGATCTGCTTTTACCGTACAAACCCGATTGCTGCATGAGATCCTCCAGCAGGGACTTTTAATCATTCTAAAATCTAAATTCTGCAGCAAGGGTGACCAGGCTTTTGCTGTTCGAACCCCTAAGCTTTGGAACTCCCTGCCTAATGATCTCACTCAGGCCACCTCAGTTTCCTCTTTTAAATCACTTCTTAAAACTCACTTTTATCTATATGCTTTCTCTTAACCGCCGCCTTTTTTTTTGTTTTTTAGTTATTTGAATTACCTGATATTACTCTGTGATTTTAGTGTGTCTTAATTATATTCAATTTTTTACTGTTATTTTTATTGTTCCCACTACAAAAACAAAAACTGACCACCACTGACTAAATTTTGACTTCAAGAAAACAAAATAAAATGACAAATTTGACTTTAGCGCAACTACAATTTTCTGTAAGCGACGAAGACTAAAACGAAATAAAGAATACTTGTCAAAATTAACACTGCTGTAATGTGTTTTCTGTATTAGCAGCGCTTTTTTGTAATATGTTGTGTTGTCTGTACATGTAGCGTGTTTCTGTAATGCGTTGTGTTTTTGTATTTGCAGCCCATTTCTGTAATGTGTTGTCTGAATTTGCAGTGCGTTTCTGTAATGTGTTGTGCTGTCTGTACATGCAGCGCGTTTCTGTAATGCGTTATGTTTTTGTGTTTGCAGCCCGTTTCTGTCATGTGTTGTTTTTGTATTTGCAGCCCGTTTCTGTAATGTGTTGTCTGAATTTGCAGCGCGTTTTCTAAATGTGTTGTCAAATTGATGTAGATGTTTTCTTAATTTGCTTGTGTTGTGTCTATTTTCATGTGTTTTCTGAAGTTGCAGTGCGTTGGCCTCTCCAGGCCACCGTAGGATGTAAACTACTAAACCTAACTCATGGGACACGTTCGCTTTGTTTTGAAGTATACAGGGCAGGAGTAAGGACCCAGCGTACTTCAAGAGAAAGTAAACTTTTCCTGTTAGTTTTTTTTTCTTCTCACTTATTCGCCGAGGCTGTGATTGCCTATGTATAAGCCTACTTCTTAGTTTCTGATTTTGCTTATAGCAGGGGAGAAAAACACATTACGGATTGAGTCAAATGCTTTAAGGATCGCAACAAAACATTACTGGTGTTTACTTGGTGGTTCTTTTAGCCTTGGAGCATTTAGCTAGAAAAAATGGGCAACGCAACACAGCGTGAACGAACAACCAAAGCGATGTCTTTTTGCTGGTGTTTGTTCGCTTACATAACTTTTTTTATTGCAGCCCCGGTACCTACAGTACTATAGAAATCGAGTACCGTTAAATGTTTTGAATTTTGGCATCGACTTGATACCAAACTATTGGTTCTCGTGACATCCGTAGTGTGCATGCATGCGTGTGCAAGTACTTTTGTGTAACAAAACATTCTTTCTTCCTTCCTCTCCTCCTTTCTTGGTGAAACCTTTTCTCACAAGGTTGCTGTAAAGATCATTGACAAAACCCAGCTGAACCCTACTAGTCTACAGAAGGTAAGAGAGCATTGGGTTACAGTCAATGTAGTTTCAAATCTGATTTTGGTCATCCAGCACTTGTCCCCTGGCAGCAAAAAAAGGAATATTGGTGTTTTTTTATTGCAAAGTCAGAGATTTCAACACCAATCTGAAAGTTGAACCCCCAGTTTTAGGAAATATGTAATTAATTCAAAAAGGTACATACTAAAGGTAAACCTAAAATTCACTGTCACTTGATTTGTTATCCTCTATTCTAGGGCTGGGCGAAATGGCTCTAGAAATTAATAACGATTTTTCTAAGTTAGAGACAATTTGATTGAAATCTCGATTTCTCTTGTTTATTCTCTAAACAAACATAAAAATGCCAAACCATGTTTTTAAATGAGTATGTTCTTTCTTTTATAAATGAAATATGTGCGTTATTAACTTGTCTGTGTGCACCGAAACTGACATTCCTGCAGCAACAGTTGTATTAGGCCTACATACCCACAAATTTTGACTTTATGCATCTTATGTGGTGCAATTTTATTACTTTATATGATTCATCATGAATCAATGAGACTAGCGTTGCACGCTAGACCCAATTTAGCTGTACCTTGGAGAGGGCATGCACATCGGGTGTTTGATAGCGTGAGGCACTTAAAGCACAGCAACACATAACAGAAAATGTAGCTTATTTTTTACATAGTAGGGCTGACTCCTGCATGCAGCAGATGAGTATTCTCTATACTAAAGCAAAGAGTTCTGTCGGCGCTCATAGGCTTACTATTTTTTTTATAAATTCAACTTTGCTATGTCAATTGTTCCTCGTTTAAATCGCGATTCTCTCGATTTAGACTTTATACACATCATGCTAACTCATAATTCGAATTGATCGATTAAGTCAAAAAATCGCCCAGCTCTACTCGTTCTACAGCCACCTAATAAGATATATCTTACTTTGACAGATAAAATCTATGTGATCTGCTCTTTACGCATAATGCTTTTCATACAGTAGTGTCATCAGGCATGGACTACCAGGCTTGGTTAAAACTGTGTAGTTTGGTGGAGTTTGTGGTTTAACTAAAAATAGCACAGTCAGCCTGCCTACATACTTTTTATCATTGTCTATTAGGGCTGAATCATTTGGGGAAAATATCTAATTGCAATTTTTCTGACAGATATTGCAATATGATTTGCAATATATATATTTTTTTAAAGTAATGCTTCAGTTCAATATTCATATTTTTAAAACATGTGATGGAGCATTACCACCTGAGATACCATCAAAATATTACCTGCACTATATTTTAGTGCAAAGATGAGAACTGAAAAGATATGAATTGATTTCAATAATGAATACGGTTTTTTTATTTAAATATTGGCATAGAACGTAGAGCAATCAAACAGAACAATTATCTCAAAAGCTGTCACTGTCAAGTAGTTAAATAAAGTAATAAAACAAATCTAGAAAATAGGACCTTTCTGTAAACGATCTCCTGCATGAAACACTGGCTGCCTGCACACGGTGTAAGAGAGGGAGCAAAGGAGAGAGCTGCCCACTATAACCTGTGATTACTATGAGCAGAATGCATGGGAATAAATTACAGTTTAATATATTTGTATAGATTTCTCACGTTTTCCTTGATGGTCTGAATTGTTAGCTAGATTTGCCATTATTTGCCTTTTAGAAATAAAAACAGTAGGAGTGTCTGAAAAATCGCTAAATGCAGCGAAATACGCTAAATTGACAACACTTTTTTTTTTTCTTGGTTTTCGTGTCCTTGTTGGTATACGTAGTCGCATTAGGCCACTTCTGATTGGTGAGCATGACTTGCACATGAACAGCACGGCACTTCTTATTGGTGAGCATGACTGTCACACGAGGATGGCATGTGTTCGTATAAGCATTGACCATTTAAACCCTAAACTAGACAGCTAACTTAAATCGCAGCCTTTGCTAATTGCATTGTCTCATATCGCGATTTCCATTAGATATCGATTAATCGTTCAGCCCTATTGTCTGTCTAGCATTCATAACCAACTACAGAGAGGGGGCTGGTCTTCGTTTCATGATTACTGGCGGAGACCAAATGGGATGTGCTCTGCTGATTAACAATAACTTTAACACACACACAGGCAAACCCGAGTGTACATAGAGAGAGAGACACACACACACACACACACACACACACACGCACACACACACGTTTGATCATGAATTAGACTGTATTTTATGGAAATGGTTGTCAATCATTACCAATGCTTAAAAAAATGGCCACCTTTGACTAGAGGTGCTCTGTTAATACTCCTCAAACTAAATTTGCGTTTTTTATCCTTTTTAAAAGAGCAATTCAATTGCATATTTTGCGATACTATTATTGCTGTTACAGTACGCAACATACAGTGCCTTGCAAAAGTATTCACCCCCCTTGGCATTTTTCATGTTTTGTTGCCTCACAACCTGGAATTAGAATGGATTGTTTGAAGGTTTGCATCATTTCATCCAGAGAACATGCCTACAACTTTGAAGATGTAATTTTTTTTTATTGTGAAGCAAACAACAAATAGGACAAAATAACAAAAAACTTCAGCGTGCATAAATATTCACCCCCCTAAGGTCAGTACTTTGTAGAGCCGCCTTTTGCGGCAAGTACAGCTGCAAGTTGCTTTGGATAAGTCTCTATGAGCTTGCCACATCTTGCCACTGGGATTTTTGCCCATTCCTCAAGGCAAAACTGCTCCAGCTCCTTCATGTTGGATGGTTTCCGCTTGTGAACAGCAATCTTCAAGACTGACCACAGATTCTCAATTGGATTGAGATCTGGGCTTTGACTAGGCCATTCCAACACATTTAAATGTTTCCCCTTAAACCACTTGAGTGTCGCTTTAGCAGTATGCTTCAGGTCATTGTCCTGCTGGAAGGTGAACCTCCGTCCCAGTCTCAAATCACAGGCAGACTGAAACAGGTTTTGCTCAAGAATATCCCTGTATTTAGCACCATCCATCTTTCCCTCGACTCGAATCAGTTTCCCAGTCCCTGCTGCTGAAAAACATCCCCACAGCATGATGCTGCCACCACCATGTTTCACTGTGGGGATGGTGTTCTTGGGGTGATGGGATGTGTTGGGTTTGCGCCAGACAGCGTTTTCCTTGGTGGCCGAAAAGTTAAATTTTAGTCTCATCTGACCAGAGCACCTTTCTCCATACATTTGGGGTGTCGCCCACATGCCTTTTGGCAAACTCAAAACGTGCCTTCTTATTTTTAACACTAAGTAATGGCTTTTTTCTGGCCACCCTTCCATAAAGCCCAGCTCTATGGAGTGCACGGCTTATTGTGGTCCCATGTACAGATACACCAGTCTCTGCTGTGGAACTCGGCAGCTCCTTTAGGGTTACCTTTGGTCTCTGTGCTGCCTCTCTGATTAATGCCCTCCTTGCCCGGTCTGTGAGTTTTGGTGTGCGGCCCTCTCTTGGCAGGTTTGTTGTGGTACCATGTTCTTTCCATTTGAAGATGATGGATTTGATGGTGCTCCGGGGGATCATCAAAGATTTGGATATTTTTTTATAACCCAACCCTGACTAGCACCTCTCAACAACTTTGTCCCTGACTTGTTTGGAGAGCTCCTTGGTCTTCATGGTGTGATGCCTCTTGCTTAGTGGTGTTGCAGCCTCTGGGGCCTTTCAGAAAAGGTGTGTTTATACTGACAGATCATGTGACACTTAGATTACACACAGGTGGACTTTGTTTCACGAATTATGTTACTTCTGAAGGTAATTGGTTGCACCAGAACTTTTGAGGGGCTTCATAGAAAAGGGGGTGAATACATATGCACATGCCAATTTCCAGATTTTTATTTAAAAAAATAATTTTTTATATATATTTTTCTCATTTCACTTCACCAACTTAGACTATTTTGTGCAGATCCATCACATAAAATTCAGATTAAAAAACATTTAAATTACAGGTTGTAATGTAACAAAATAAGTAACTAGCCAAGGGGGGTGAATACTTTTGCAAGGCACTGTATTTGGTTGATGGATTAGTTAATGGGAAATGCTGCTGTCTATATTGATTTACTTTTGTCTCTACACATTCTCTTTGTATTTCACTCAATTGAGTGGGAACACATGGATTTGGCAGGTCTCTGCTGCTTTCTGTTTTACTGACATAATAAAAATAACAACAAACAACAACAAATAACTTCTCCAAATGGCTGCCTTTTTTGTGTTGACTTGAGCTGAACGGATGCTTAACGCACAATGAGTGTCACGAAGTTTAATTGAATGAATGGTTAAAGAAGCGATCAAGTTGTTAAATATAAAGCAGCATTCAGGCCAGGTGAATATGACTATTTCAATTCTAGATATAAAATCATAGAGTTGGGATGCATCCCCACAACCTATGAATTACTACCATTAGTTACTCGAGATAGAGATTTGCAGGATGAACATCTGAGTTTCAATTCCATAAAACTATATGGAATCTTATTCTTACATCCTTTGGCAGAATTCTGAAAACTGTGGATTTGAGGAACTTCATTGTGTGCGAGTAGCTTTTGTTTTGCTTACTTTCTATTTATACGATGGCTTAATTAGGAAAGTAACGATACTACATAGACACATTTACACTCACTGGCCGCTTTATTAGGTACATCTGTTCAACTGCTCGTTAAAGCAAATATCTAATCAGCCAATCACATGGCAGCAACTCAATGCATTTAGGCTTGTAGACACGGTCAAGATGACCTGGTGAAGTTCAAACAGAGCATTAGAATGGGGAAGAAAGGTGATTTAAGTGACTGAACTTGGCATGGTTGTTGGTGCCAGATGGGCAGGTCTGTATTTCAGAAACTGCTGATGTAGTGGGATTTTCACGCACAACCATCTCTAGGGTTTACAGAGAATGGTCCGAAAAAGAGAAAGTATCCAGTGAGCGGCAATTCTCTGGGCGAAAATGCCTTGTTGATGCCAGAGGTCAGAGGAGAATGGCCAGACTGGTTCAAGATAATAGAAAGGCAACAGTAACTCAAATAACCACTCGTTACAACCAAGGAAACTGAGGCTACAATTCGCACGGGCTCACCAAAGTTGGACAATAGAAGATTGGAAAAATGTTGCCTGGTCTGATGAGTCTCGATTTCTGCTGCAACATTCGGACGGTAGAGTCAGAATTTTGCGTAAACAACATGAAAGCATGGATCCATCCTGCCTTGTATAATAATAATTACTATTTTGTTTTTAGCGCTTTTCTCAAGACTCAAAGCGTTTTACACAAATTGGTCGCCAATTAATTACACAGAATGAACAACGAATGGACCAACAGCTATCAAACACAACACTCAGTCTGAGTTATACCACGGCAGCCAATTTGCACCAGACTTGCTCACCCAACATATTATGATGGACTTGCTCACACACATAGTACACACAGACCGACTCCAGTTGAATTGGCAGTGACTGGTCAGGGCACTGGTAGGAGGATGCAGCATGTTTTTTGATGGTGGGAGGAAACCGGAGTACCCGGAGGAAACCCACACAAACACGGGGAGAACATGCAAACTCCACACAGAAAGGCCCTTAGGTGAGGTGGGGTTTGACCCCAGGACCTTCTTGCTGTGAGGCACCAGTGCTAACCACTGAGCCACCATGCTGCCCAAAATATTATATCAATATGACTTACCGAGAACAAGATGTGATGCGTCATCACTGACGCATCACATAAAAACAAGTTTCCGGCCGGGACCAGCCCTGAGCCTAGATACCACCGAGGTGGCCATATTTGGAGCACAGGGTTAGTCTGCCTGATAGGAAGTCGTCTATATTCTTGACAACACAGCACTCTCTCCTTCAACAAGAAACCTCAGTAAGAATAGTCAGTGCAAATGTAACGGTTAGAATACTCTCTCTCTTGCGTTGTGTTAGTTTTCCTTCATGCACAGACTCGTTCAATGGTTGGCTCCAACTAGCCGTTAAGTCTGGTAATAACAAATTGACATTTTTGGCTTCTCACTGTCCATCACATGGTTACAAGCTCCAGAAACGCCGGGACAGCATACCACAGACTGGTTTCAGCTGCCCAAACAAAGAAACACGTATTAGCTATCTACCAATTTGCATGCTACACAACAGAGATTTCCCCTTAAGCTAACAAGTTAAACAATGTGGCGTACTTAACGAATAATTACAGTATTTTTATCAAAGAAATCTTAATCGTAAAATTATAAACGTTATTTACCATATACCCTTACAGAAAATACCATTATATTATACAATGTTAATCTTATTTAAAATATTTAACCAGAGCTCATTAGAAAGCGACCTACTCCCGGGACAGCATACCACAGACTTGTTTCAACTATGAGGTGTACCACTCAAGTCTGTAGGCAGTAGGGGGCGCTCACTAAGTGTAATGTTGGTGGAATAACATCCTATATTCAATAGGTCATTGATCCAAGCTTACGGTGGCCTTGAGAGGCCAAACACACTGCAACTTAAGAAAATGCATGCAAATTGACAAAACACAAGCAAATGAAGAAAACATCTACATCAATTTGACAACACATGTGCAGCATTTAGAAAACGTGCTGCAAATTCAGACAACACATGTAAATAGACAAAACACAAGCAAATAGACAAAACACAAGCAAATTAAGAAAACATCTGCATCAATTTGACAACATATGCGCATATGCTGTGAGGCAACAGTGCTAACAACTGAGCCACCGTGCTGCCGACGGGCTGTATCAACGGTTCAGGCTGGTTGTGGTGGTGTAATGGTGTGGGGGATATTTTCTTGGCATACTTTGGGCCCCTTAGTACCAATTGAGCGTCGTTTAAATGCCACAGCCTACCTGAGTATTGTTGCTGACCATGTCCATCCCTTTATGACCACAGTGTACCCATCTTCTCATGGCTACTTCCAGCAGGATAACGCACCATGTCACAAAGCTCAAATCATCTCAAACTGGTTTCTTGAACATGACAATGAGTTCACTGTACTCAAATGGCCTCCACAGTCACCAGATCTCAATCCAATAGAGCACCTTTGGGATGTGGTGGAACGAGAGATTCGCATCATGGATGTGCAGCCGACAAATCTGCAGCAACTGAGTGATGCTATCATGTCAATATGGACCAAAACCTCTGAGGAATGTTTCTAGCACTTTGTTGAGTCTATGCCACGAAGAATTAAGGCAGTTTTGAAGGCAAAAGGGGGTCCAACCCGGTACTAGCAAGGTGTACCTAATAAAGTGGCCAGAGTGTACATCGCAATGCAAATATCATCATCATCATCATCTTCATCCGCTTTGTCCGGGGTAGGGTCGCGGAGGTAGCAGTTCCAGCAGGGCATCCCAATCTTCCCTTTCCCGGGCCACATTAACCAGCTCTGACTGGGGGATTCCAAGGCGTTCCCAGGCCAGTGTGGAGATATAATCCCTCCACCTGGTCCTAGGTCTGCCCCGCGGCCTCCGCCCAGCTGGACTTGCCTGGAACACCTCCCTAGGGAGGCGGCCAGGTGGCATCCTTACTAGATGCCCGAACCACCTCAACTGGCTCCTTTCTACGCAAAGAAGCAGCGGCTCTACTCCGAGTCCCTCACGAATGGCTGAACTTCTTACCCTATCCCTAAGGGAGATGCCAGCCACCCTCCGGAGGAAACTCATTTCCGCCGCTTGTATCCGCGATCTCGTTCTTTCGGTCATGACCCACCCTTCATGACCATAGGTGAGAGTAGGAACAAAGATAGACCGGTAGATTGAGAGCTTTGCCTTCTGGCTCAGCTCTCTCTTCGTCACAACGGTGCGATAGAGCGACTGCAACACCGCACCCACTGCTCCAATTCTCCGGCCCATCTCTCGTTCCATTTTCCCCTCACTCGAGAACAAGACCCCGAGATACTTGAACACCTTCACTTGGGGTAAAGACTCATTCCCTACTTGGAGTAGACAATCCATCGGTTTCCTGCTGAGAACCATGGCCTCAGATTTGGAGGTGCTGATCCTCATCCCAGCCGCTTCACACTCGGCTGCGAACCAATCCAATGAGTGCTGCAGGTCGCAGACCGATGATGCCATTAGGACCACATCATCTGCAAAAAGCAGTGATGCAATCCTCTCCCCACCAACCCGCAGCCCCCCTCCCCCGTGGCTACGCCGTGAGATCCTGTCCATGAATATCACAAACAGGACAGGTGACAAAGCGCAGCCTTGGAGGAGGCCAACCCTCACCGGAAGCGAGTCCGACTTAATGCCGAAGACCCGGACACAGCTCTCGCTTTGGGAGTACAGAGATTGGATGGCCCTGAGTAGAGACCCCCTCACCCCATTCTCTCGCAGCACCTCCCACAGTATCTCCCAGGGAACCCGATCGTACGCCTTCTCCAAATCCACAAAACACGTGTAGACCGGATTGGCATACTCCAAGGCCCCCTCAAAGATCCTCGCGAGGGTAAAAAGCTGGTCCGTTGTTCCACGACCAGGCCGGAAACCGCATTGTTCCTCCTCAATCCGAGGTTCGACTATCGGTTGAACCCTCCTTTCCAGCACCCTGGAGTATACTTTCCCGGTGTAAGCTGAGTAATGTGATGCCTCTGTAGTTGGCACACACTCTTCGGTCCCCCTTTTTGAACAGGGGAACCACCACCCCGGTCTGCCACTCCTTAGGTGCTGTCCCCGACTTCCACGCAATGTTGATAAGACGTGTCATCCATGACAGTCCCTCAACACCCAGAGCCTTCAGCATTTCTGGGCGGATCTCATCAACCCCTGGGGCTTTGCCACTGTGGAGTTGTTTGACTACCTCAGTGACCTCCGCCAGGGAGATTGATGCTGATCCCCCATCATCCTCCAGCTCTGTCTCTACTATATAGGGTGGGTTTGTCGGGTTCAGGAGTTCCTCAAAGTGTTCCTTCCACCTCCCAATCACCTTGTCAGTTGAGGTCAACAACGTCCCATCCTTACTGTATACAGCTTGGATGGTTCCCTGCTTTCCCCTCCTGAGGTGTCGGATGGTCTTCCAGAACCGCTTTGGTGCCAGCCGAAAGTCCTTCTCCATGGTTTCTCCGAACTCCTCCCACACCCGCTGCTTTGCCTCTGCCACGGCCGAGGGTGCAGTCCTTCGGGCCTGTCGGTACCTTGCAACTGCCTCCGGAGTCTCCCGGGATAGCATATCCCGGAAGGCCTCCTTCTTCAATCGGACGGCTCCCCTGACCACCGGTGTCCAACAGGATGTTCGAGGGTTACCGCCCCTTGAGGCACCTAAGACCTTGAGACCACAGCTCTCAGACGCAGCTTTAGCAATGGAGGCTTTGAACATCGTCCACTCCGGTTCAATGCCCCCAGCCTCCACAGGGATGTCAGAGAAGCCCCGCCGGAGGTGTGAGTTGAAGGCCTCCCGGACCGGGGACTCCTCCAGACGTTCCCAGTTCACCCGCACTACACGTTTGGGCTTACCAGGTCTGTCCAGAGGCTTCCCCCGCCACCTGACCAAACTCACCACCAGATGGTGATCAGTTGACAGCTCTGCCCCCCTCTTCACCCAAGTGTCCAAAACATATGGCCTCAGGTCCGATGATACAATAACAAAATCGATCATCGACCTTCTGCCTAGGGTGCTCTGGTACCAGGTACACTTATGAGCATCCTTATGTTCGAACATTGTGTTTGTTATGGCCATTCCATGACTAGCACAGAAGTCCAATAACAAGCCACCACTCAGGTTCAGATCAGGGAGGCCGTTCCTCCCAATCACGCTTCTCCAAGTGTCTCCATCATTGCCCACATGTGCGTTGAAGTCCCCCAGCAAGACTACAGAGTCCCCCTCAGGAGCCCCATACAAGGCTCCATCCAGGGTCTCCAAAAAGGCCGAATACTCCGAACTGCTGTTCGGTGCATAGGCACAGACAACAGTCAGAGTTTTCACCCCATGACCCGCAGGCGTAGGGAGGCGACCCTCTCGTCCACTGGGGTGAACTCCAACATAGAGGCACTTAGCCGGGGACTTGTGAGTATCCCCACACCAGCCTTGCGCCTCTCACCCTGGGGAACTCCGGAGAAGAATAGAGTCCAACCCCTATCCAGGAGTGAGGTTCCAGAGCCGAGGCTGTGCGTAGAGGTAAGCCCCACCAGATCCAGCTGGTAGTGCTCCACCTCCCGCACAAGCTCCGGCTCCTTCCCTCCCAGAGAGGTGACGTTCCACGTCCCAAAAGCCAGCCTCTGCCACCCGGGTCCGATCCCTCGAAAACCTCTGCCTTCACTGCCACCTTTCTGGCAGCGCACCCGACCCACTTGGTTTTTCCCACGGGTGGTGAGCCCACGGGACGGAGAAGGAAAGATGTTGGTGTTGTCCACGTTGCTTTTTCGGGCTATGCCCGGCCGGGCTCCGTGGCAGGCCCGGCCACCGGGCGCTCGCTGACGGGTCCTCCTCCTGGGCCTGGCTCCAGAAGGGGACCCCGGGCTTCCTCCGGGACGGGTATCATCCTCTCTTATAGTTCTATCCATGAGGGTTTTTGAACCATTCTTGGTCCGGCCCCTCGCCCGAGACCAATTTGCCATGGGAGACCCTACCAGGAACACAAGGTTCCAGACAACATAGCCCCCAGGTTCATAGGGACACACAAACCTCTCCACCACGATAAGGTGATGGTTCCCGGAGAGGAACAATGCAAATATGTGACGATTCAAATCGGTAACATGAATTGCAATACGTAGTGCCCTAAAGCTAAACATTGGCTTGTTCGCTAGTGGAGGCGATCTTATTTATAAGATTCCATTTAATTTTATGGAATTGGAACTCAGATGCGTTTGTTTGTGTGAGACTTGGCTCCCCTGACAGAAACAACTGAATTGATACAATTAATGATGAAAGATGGAGTTGGTTATGCTAGCTAGGTCTAGGTGGCTAACTCACATCCTAACACAGGGATGCGGAACATCCGGCCTCCGTACCGTACACAGGCCCACGAGGCAATTCATATAAATACAATTTCATAAATTCAAAATATGTACTGCATGGCGTTTAATGTCCCTCCGAGATAAAATTAAATAACAAAATAGCAACTCACGACCTCCTCCCTGCGGCATTGTCTAAAGCACCTTGCTTAACAACATCACGCGCCTGTCCTGTAACCGTTAGCTCAGTAAAATAGCTGAAAAGGAAAGTAGATATGGAATGTTGCACTTTCCAAGATAAATGGACAAATGAGTATTTTTTTGTTGAGGTGAAAGGCAAGCCTTTGTCTAGTTTGTGGGGATGGCTCGCGGTAATGTTAAAAGGCCAATCTGGAGCGTCATAACAGCTCCAAACATGCTAAACTGAACGAGTTGCAAGGACAAATGCGTTTGGATGAAGTCCGTGCTCTTCGTTTGGGTTTGGGTGTTCAACAAGCCGCTTTCACAAGATCTCATTCTGACAATTACAATGTTATGCAAGCAAGTTTTGTTGTGAGCGAGCTAATCGCCAAAAAGCTGTAGCCTCATTCAGAGGGAGAGTTCGTAAAAGAGATCCTCCTTGCCATTGTGGAGTTGCTAGCACCAGATAAAGTAAAATTGTTCCAGGGTGTCAGTGTCAATCTGTTGCAGACCAGATTACTGACATGGCACAAGATATTGAAAAAAACACTGAAGTACTCCGCAAGGAATTTTCTGTTTTTCTCTGACCTGTGAAGAAACAATCTGTGACGCCCAATTTACCATTTTCATTCGTGGGATTACTGCTGAGTTTGAAACGAGGGAGGAATTGCTGTCTTTGGAAGCCATGCATAGCACTACCAAAGGTGAGGACTTGTTTGAGAAAAATTTGAGCTTCCATTTGAAAAGTTAAGTGCCCTTTCTACAGATGGAGCCCCATCCACTGTTGGCTCACATAAGGTTAACTGCATTAGTCAAAAAATAACTGAGTCATCTCAGTATTGATCCCAGTGAATTAATTGTATACCACTGCATCATTCATCAAAGTCTGTGTGCACTATCCCTGCGGCTCAACAACGTAATGTCAACTGTAGTGTCGACAATCAATTTGATCAAAAGCAGAGGACTAAATAACCGGCAATTTAAGGAGCTACTGAGATCTTGAATCGGAGTACAGGCATTTGGTTTACCTTCGTGAGATGCGATGGCTGAGTCGCGGAAACATGCTCACACGGTTTTACGAATTGAGGGACAAAGTTGAACAATTCATGGCGATGAAGAGAGAACCTGTTGATGCCTGCTATGACATCTGAATATGCTGGTGAGTGTGCAAAACTCATTACGGCATTTGGTGAGAGGTTTCAGGACGTGAAAGTAAACAAAAGGAGGTGAACATATTTGCTACACCATTGAACATGGAACCAGTTGATGTGCCCGACAGCCTTCAACATGAAGTCATTGAGCTGCAAAGTAATGACGAGCTCAAAGCTAGGTACAACAACCTCTCTGCTTGAGTTCCATAATCTTTATGTAAGCCCTGAGGATTTTCTCAGGAGACATGGCACTGGTAGTCCTTGTATTCGTATGACGTTTGCATCTGTGTTCGGGACAACCTACTGCTGTGAGCATTTCTTTTCCCAACTGACCCTTGCAAAGACTCGATTCCACTCAAAATTGACTGACCCAAACCTGGAAAACCAGCTTCATGTAGCATCATCTTCACTACCTCCTGACATTAGACACCTCGCCAAAGAGAAGCAGCTCCAGCCATCGCATTAGAAGTGAGTTTGACATTTTTAATTTTGAATGGCCCGCGAATGATGTTATAAATAGCTACATGGCCCTCGATAGGAAAAAGGTGCCCCACCCCTGTCCTAACGTAACATTTCCTCTCTGACAAAAGTTAAAAGCTTAGGTTAGCGATCTCCGAAATCAACAGGATTTACACATAATGAATAGGATATTATTTACAAGACACAAATTGGATCACGTTAAAATCACAAATTACAACTTTTACAAACATTTATTAGGTGGAGTTTGACTTGACGCATTTGGAACGCCAAATGGATCATAATTCGCATTGTATTTTCGCCGTCACCAGGCGTGGTTTTTGTTTAAGAGGCCATATTATGCTTTTTGTGTTTTTCCCTTTCCTTTAGTATGTTATATAGCTTTTTGTGCATGTAAAAGGTCTGAAATGTTACAAAGCCCATCATCCACGCCAAAGGCTCTCTACTCTCTCTCACAGAAAACACTGCTGCTGAACTGCCTGAAACGTCTCGTTCGTAGTCCGGGCGTTTCCTTCCGTAACTTATCTATGTCACTAGGTCACACATTTGTATAATGCCCACCTAGCGGCTAATTTGGCACGCCCTCAAACAGAGCCAGTCAGAGCGGAGGCCGGGAAGTTTGGATAGTGGTTTCGCCATGTCGAGAAAATGCTGTTTTCGTCAGTGCAAAGGCAAATTCCCTTTGTTTGGATTTTCTTCTGCCTGACTTTGTGTTTCAGTATCAGGCTCGGCCTCAAACAGGTACGGCTGAACCGAAGCCTTTGCTACCGTAGTTACAGCGGTGTTTTCAGTTGCTCAACAAGTCTCTGGAGCTGATATTTAAGGAGCGTGACATATCCGACACACACGCAAAGCGG
The DNA here is from genome assembly GCA_026901105.3 of Galaxias olidus. NCBI lineage: Eukaryota > Metazoa > Chordata > Actinopteri > Galaxiiformes > Galaxiidae > Galaxias > Galaxias olidus. Next base: position 84,402 of record JAPMUY010000105.1, on the reverse strand, counting down.
TTGACCAATCACAGCAGTATGGGTCAGCTGACCAATCGGAGCAAACTGGGCTCGCCGGGAGGGGGGCCTTAAAGAGACAGGACCTAAAACGGAGCATTTCAGACAGGGTGAATAGACGTGCTGCAGACCCCGGCAGTTTGGAAAAAATTTATTGTTTATTGAACGTTAAAATGCGTAAACCTATTCTAGTAGAACAGCTAAATATATGTACGAACCTGAAAATTTGCATAATAGGGCCACTTTAAGGAACGGCGCAAATTGTTTCAATGCACCGTTTAATTAGTTATATTTGTTTTATTCGTCTGACGCCGCCAGGCGATTATTAAACGGCGCCAGGCAGTAGACGGTGGGCCGAACGTGTTTATTGTGTTGTTGTTTAATCTCTATCGATAAAGTAAAAAAAATTTGTATGTATGACCTCAAATTATTTTATAAAGGCTACAAAAATTTGTTGGCAGCTCTGATTCGATCGTATATTTTCCTAAACTTAAATTTTAATTGTCAGTCAGCTCAGGCAAATTGTGGGCTAGCTCTAGTATATTAACCAATCCGATTGCATTGTTTCACGTCATTGAAAATATCATCCAATTGCGTACGGCTTAAAAAAGACCGCAAAATGTAAACATACATAGCGGTATGATACATTTGCTTGATTCCAAACAAGTTTAAAAGCTTTAAAAAAATTTAATCGCGTCTGAATTAACAAACGAATAGATGTCTAAGCATGTAATATAATCCCATAATGATCTATTAGTGATGTCAAGACACATTCCTTTGCAGGTGATTGAAAATGGCCAGTGTGTATCTAATTTTATTGAATATTTTTAATATTTGGTATGGTCTAAACTTTGAGCTCATAATATAGAATTTGATCTGCTCAGAAGAATGTCCAAATAAACTACTTCATCCAGCTATTTTCAAGTCTTATCTGATGTTCATATGTATAAACCAAAACATGTGTATTACCTCAGCTAGCATGCCTGGATGCAACATGTATGCATGATACAAGCTGTACAACATACATTATACACTTTTCAGTTGCAAGTTGGACAGAATTTGCCCAAGTTGTCTGCAGTGGGTGAATCTCAATTCAAAAGAAAGCCAAATGGCAGAAAGAGCTGTAGAAAGATATTATCTAAGAGACGAGACACATTCCAGATGTGCCAGCTCATGAATGTTGGGTACCATAGAGAATACTACATGCAGTATAGTATACCAACAAAAGTAATATTGAAAGAACCCGCAAGATGGTACAGGAGGTTGAAAATGTGTAAAGCAGCTGGTTAACTAGCTGTTTGACCTCATACATTTGTGTGTATAATAGCAAATAATACACTCTAAGCTGAATCATAAATAAAACTGAGCACGGTTATTTGGGTAGGCCAGTTCTGCATTAGGCTATTTTATTGGGGTTAAGCAACCTTTGCACATTATTATAAGCTAAAGCATTTCCTTCAAATCATAGAAGAGTCAGGTCATGTCCAGAATATGTCTGATAGGAGGTGCGCTGAACATCTGGGGTTACCTGAGGAAACATTTCGAGCGTTGTAAACAAACTATGGCTACGGTCGAATTCTCTATTTTGCTTAGGAAGGTTCCTAACTGGGTGAAATGACCTGGAAGTATCTAAGTGGCAGCCATGATAAGTACTGGTCGAATTCTCTTAAGTGCTAAGGAAAGATGCTTCCTAACTTGTGTACTTTAGCATAGGATACACTGGACCATCCTTTACAAAAGGAAAGAAGCATATGCCGCCCCACAATTCCTTGCGGCACTAACGCTTTAAAAGTATGCATCCTTCGGCCGTTCACGAAAACATATGAACGTAATGGTTGACAAAGGATCACGCAGGTCAACATAAGTTACCAGTACTGATTAGGCTAAGTGTTTTCCATCGTATTCCCTAGTTTGCTAATATGCTTATGTTTGGCTCTTTCAAAAATATGTTCAACTCATAGGCGACAACGTTATAAACATTACGCTACTGTTGTAAATTACCAAAGGAAAGCTCACGTTGAACCTATTAGCCTAGTAATTGCATTAGTTATATGTTTCCACTTGAACGTTGTTGTCTGGCCAGCCGTTACAATTAACATTGATATCTATATTACTGAAGTCACAGATGCAGAAACCCTTGCCCTAATAAAGGCAAGGGTGAGATGCGCTTTCTGTAGTCCATCTTCGGGATATTGTAATTTCACCATGGAAGACCCACGTCAATGGAAACCGCTGCCGCATGATTACGTAGTCTAGTGTAAGTGCAGTCGGATTCCTTTAGCAACGCCATTGTCTTTTCCTAAGTCCTTATGAATTCTCCTTCATGTCTTTCCTTAACCTCATGACGTTTTCCCTCGGGGTTAAGGAAAAGTACATAGTGAAAGTCATTAGGACGTACTTTATTGAGGAATTCGACCGTAGCCTATGAATCTGGAAGCATTACTAAAACCCATCCATCCATCCATTCATCCATTCTCCACCACTTATCCGGGGCCGGGTCGCGGGTGCAGCAGGCTAAGCAGGGTAGTCCAGACGTCCTTCTCCCTAGCAGCGTTTTACAGCTGCTCCTGGGGATCCCGAGGCGTTCCCAGGCCAGATTAGATATATAATCTCTCCAGCGTTTTCTGGGTCTGCCCCGGAGTCTCCTAACAGTAGGTTTATGCCCAGAAAACCTCGAAAGGAAGGCGCCCAGGAGGCATCCTGATCAGATGCCCAAACCACCTCATCTGGCTCCTTTCAACATGAAGGAGCAGCGGCTCTACTCCGAGCTCCCTCCGGATGACCAAGCTCCTTACCCTATCTCTAAGGGTGAGCCCAGCCACCCTACGGAGGAAACTCATTTCAGCTGCTTGAATTCAAGACCTTGTTCTTTTGGTCACTACCCAAAGCTCATGACCATAGGGGAGGGTTGGAACGTAGACCGACCAGTAATTCGCGAGCTCAGCCTTTCGGCTCAGCTCCTTCACCACAACGGTCCGCAATACTGCTGACGCTGCACCAATCCGCCTGTTAATCTCACGCTCCATTTTACCCTCGCTTGTGAACAAGACCCCGAGATACTTGAACTCCTTTGCTTGGGGCAGCAACTCACTCACAACCCGGAGAGAGCATTCCCCCGTTTCCCGGCAGAGAACCATGGCCTCAGACTTGGAGGTGCAGACTCTCATCCCAACCACTTCACACTGGGCTGCAAACCGCTCCAGTGCGTGCTGAAGGTCACGGTCTGAAGAAGCCAACAGAACCACATCATCTGCAAAGAGCAGAGAAGCAATTCTAAGGTCCCCAAACCGGAAACACTCGCAGGGCTTTTCACAAGATATATAGTAGCCAGCCAGTCGTAGAATGTAGCCAGCTACACCGACCCATGTCCAAACCGGTATATAAGGTGAAAAAAAACCCAGGTGGGGGTGTATTTATAGTACAGACGGTGAACAGCACAAATTTTCTGGAGAAACACGAGCAGACTGTCAAATCAAAGAAACAAAACTACAGGTGCTAACTTTCCTACTCCTAAACTGCCTACTAACACGGTACAACTGCAAATAAACTGAATACTACAAAAAAGGGGTGACAACTGCTCATTCCTAAACTGGTTTGCATAAACAGCAAGTTACCTACGTGTTGCAGTGTGAACCCATGGATATCTTACCTAGCTCTTCTCTGTGATAAAATGGTCAAACGAAAACACAGTACATACAGGGTACCGATCAACACAGGGTAGGGAATATAACAAAACAAAAAAAACAGGGTACCCAAGTACTGGTTAAACTGGGACAAGGGTAAGGAACAAAAGAAACACTGTATAGTATACAGGGCCGACCAAGGGCTAAGCGAAAACCAAACAAAAACTATATTTAAGACAGGGACAATCGAATGACTAAATGGGGAAAAGTAACAAACAGAATAACCTTAACTAACGAGAGCGAGTAACTAACAAACTAACTAACCAACAAACACGGAGAATGCCTGAATCTCTCGCTCTACCAGAGACTACCGGCGGGAAAGTTTTTGAATGAGATCATGAGATTGTTGACGGATGACAGCTGATGGGTGATCGATGAGAGGAGGGAAGCAACGGAATGCGGATGGCAGATCTGAAAGGAGGAAATAGCGAAGGGAAAACAGAAGGGAAGACAAGATAGCACACATACACAATACAAACCATACGGACAGCAAGTATTGGTAGACGTAACAGTGGTGTATATGATGAAACATTTAACAATGGGTAATATATCCCTTTAAAATGTAAAACTGTGCCAATTCCTGACTGATCAGAGCTTTTGTAATTAAAGAATCATGAGACCATTTATTTATTGACAATTTCAGTAAGGTTTATCAATCTTATGCATTGGTTTTAAATAAAATTTATTAAATGAACATTTGCCAATTTTGTCTGATCATCAGCTATGATACTGATATGATACATAGCACACAATATAGTTAGCTAGCTTGTTTTCCACCGATTTCAAAGTTAGCAAACTTCAGCCAATTTCATGGGCTGAATTAGTTACGATGTCCTACCTCAAAGACAAAGTTGAAAAAAAATATAGGCTGTGAAAGTCTTTCTATGATAACCGTCCTTCATGCCTAGATGGATCATCACCTCAGGATAGATGAGTCAATCTCCAAATGAATCCGTTCTGCTTTCCATCCATCAATCCATTAGCTATACCGCTTATCCTATGCAGGGTCGCGGGGGGGGGGGGGGGGGCTGGAGCCTATCCCAGCCGACACAGGGCGAGAGGCATGGGTACACCCTGGACAGGTCGCCAGTCTATCACAGGGCCCTTCCGCTTTCATTGTGTGAAAATAGCCACCTCTCTGAAAATCCCATATCATGTATGACAATCGGTCGGAACCTCCTTTCCAGCACTCTGGCATACGTTTTCCCAGGTAGGCTGAGAAGTGTGATACCACTAGTGTGATCAGTTGACACCTCAGTTCCTCTCTTCACCCCAGTGATAATTTTGACAAACATTTTTTATTTAGTTTTCGTCTTCGTCCTTACTGAAAATTGTAGCTGCGTTAAAGTCAAATTTTCGTAATTTCATTTTGTTTCGTTTTAGTCAAGATTTAGTCAGTGGTAGTCAGTTTTCGTTTAAGTCAAATTTTCGTCAATGTTTTAGTCCTGACTCCTAAGGGAAATTTATATAAATAGCTCTGGTATGCACACTTCTACACATGCAACCAACCACGCAATCTGGCTAAACTGAATGATGAATTTGGCACTGCTCTAAGGTGAGTTCCGCTGCTTTCAAAGCGAGAGCACGCACTATGACACGTAAAATGTTACGTTTTCCTAATGTTATCTAATCAATCATATTATATTCATATTTACCGTTACCATGGCAGACAGGGTTTTAGCTAGATTTGGAACTCTCAGAAGGTTAGCTTGTTCAAATTATACTGTTGGGCTGGCTTTATCTCAAAATTGCGCGGACTTACAGACTCAGAGCAGGGGGAAATAATCATCAAATGAGAAAGATGCATGAAGGCAGGGATAATTTGTTATGCAATTAAATTAATGGTTAAAAAGGAAAACAACAAATGCCTTTAGACGGCAACTTTGATCTAGGTTGTCTGCCTGAACAGGGCCAGCTATTTCGTCTCGCCTTAATTCGTCAGGGTATAATGAACTAAGCTTTTGTCTTAATTTTTGTCGTCAACATCCCCCCCGGGTCTGGCTCCAGGAGGTAGCCCCAGTCTCCCTTTTCCGGGCGAGGTGCTACAGTACTTTTGGTTCCGAATCATCATGGGTCTTTGAAATGCGCTTAGTCTGGACCCTCCCCCGGAACCAATTTACCATGGCAGACCCTACCAAGGGCTACTGCCCTCGACAACACAGCTCCCGGGTTCACAGGAACACAAAAACCCCTCCACCACATTAAGGTGGCCATTCTTGGAGGGGACAACCCATACAGTAATCACATATTTTTCTCTCCGCCTAACATGCATCCCCCTCCCACACCATTTTGTTTGCCATTACTATGTATTAGATGAGGAAGAACACACACAAACAAGTATAATTGACAATACACCACCAGAGGTTAGAGTTCTCTGCTCGACCACAACAGAGGTTCCAGGTCAACTAAAGAAAGCACCACAATAATAATATGCAGACATGGAAGAGGGTCAATTTGAATATTGAGAATGAGAGAGCACTGACTTTGGGAAGTGCTTGTTGCAGCACAGAAGGATGAAAACCAGTAACCAAAAATATGTGATGGATCTTTTTGCCTCAGAAGCAATGTATTATTTTAGATGCTCCAGAAAATACAATGTATTTCTGTACAAAAAAGATTAACATGACTGCACAGGGAACAGCCAGTTTCAGAATGGGTAAATTAATTTCTCTGCAACAGAAGTAGAGCAGGGGTTATTAAGAAAACGGAAGGTGCTCAAGCTTTCAAAGCCAAGTGCTCTGTTCAAGAAATGGGCCCATAAAACCGAAGGAATTGAAATCTCCTCTTACAATTGTCTTCCTTAAAAGTGAGACTACAAAAGTCCTATCATTTTCTGAAGTTTCAGAAGTTATTAAGACATGACTTTGTCTTTGCTGATAATTTGACGCCATATGAAATGGTCCAAGAAGTTGCCACAGCTAAATCATGGGAAAAGGAAGATGCACCTGCAGATTGAACAACCTAACATGTCCAGACATTTTTTTTCCTTGTTTGGACTGAGAACACATCACACCAAGTCAAGGCAAGGACAAGCTAATAATCGCCCAACATTCTACACCAGACAGGAATAGGAGACAATTTAAGAATAAGTGGGATGACAATGTATGTAGTAGGTTGCCTGACTGTATCAAAGATGTAGCAAAGTATTCAGTATTATTGGACACAAACCAAAGTCCGCAGGCCATCAACAACTCCAGCACTGGGGCGGCACAGACACGCACCAAAAGACAAGGGGATAAGGTGGTAGAGCCTAATCAGGTATAAAAAACCTCCAAGGAGAAGATCAGTGACCAAAAACCTACAGTAAAGTAGCCATCAGCCGCTGAAAAGAATGTTTGGGACTATTAACATAGACCTAAAAAAGACACTTGAACTGCTAAGGGGCACAGTGGAAAGGAAGCTAGATAAAATAGGGGATATCATATATGATTATGAAAAGGAGAAATTTGGGCTACTGGAGAAACTTCAAAAAACCCAGGTGGAACCAAGAAAATCGAGGAGGCAACAAGAGATCGACAAGCTAGTAAAAGAAAGGCTATTAAAAAAGCAATGGAAAAATGCATCTGAATCAGAAAAGGTAGGCATTAGAGACTTGCAGGACAGCTTAAAGTAGCGATTGTCAACATTGAGGAGAGCCAAGAACCTAAGAAGAAACCGAAGGAAGAAAGAACGAGCAAGGAATCAATTCTACAAAGACCCCTTCAAGTTTACTAAGTCCTTGTTCAACAAAGCAAAAGACGGAATGCTTGAAACAACCAAACAGGAACTGGAGTCCCACCTAAAAGAAACTCACACAGATGAGAAAATGCATAAGGCATTCACAGTTCCCACATATATTCCACCAATTGTGGACCCATTAGAGTAAATGGACACCAGCCCTCCAAGGTGGAAAGAGGTGGAAAATGCAGTCAGCCGTGCAAGAGCAGCGTCGGCACCAGGACCTAACGGAGTACCTTACAGACTGTATAAAAATGCACCTGATGTCCTACGTTTCCTTTGGAAACTACTGAAGCTAACATGGGAAAAACAAATCATTCCCAGATCGTGGCGTCGAACCAGAGGAGTACTGATTCCGAAAGAGAAAGATTCTTGTGACATTAGTGAGTTCAGACCAATTTGCTTGCTTAATGTGGAGGGAAAATTTTTTTTTTTGCATAGTAGCACAAAGACTGAGCGAATACCTTACAACAAAGAAGTTAATAGATACTTCTGTACAGAAAGCAGGTATTTCAGGCTTCTCCGGGTGAATGGAGCCCACTAGCATGATTTGGCACCAAATTCAATTGGCAAAACATGAGAAAAAGGACTTTAATGTAATTTTTCTGGACTTGGCAAACGCATTTGGGTCTGTGCCCCACAAGCTTTTGTAGTCTGCATTTGAGTTTTTTAAGGTACCAAATGCAATTTTAAACCTGGTTAAGGCATACTTTCAGGACATTCAATTGTGTTTTGATACACCAACATTTACCACCAAATGGCAACGTCTTGAGCAGGGGTGTCAAACTAATTTTAGTTAAGGGGCCGGATACTGCCCACATTGATCTCAAGTTGGCCAGACCTGTAAAATCATAGCATAATAACCCATACATAACGACACTATTTATCCATGTTTAAATTATTAGTGAAGGTTTTTGGATGATAGACCCTATTTTAAGGTCTTTCTACTATAAACTAGAAACATAAAGACCAGAAACTCAGACATCAGCCCCCTGTTTATCTGCCGGGACTCTCTGCAGATTACCTTGTTTAGTGACGCGTTTGACGTCAAACGCGTCACTAAACGAGCAGCGAGCGCTGCTGCCTGTGGTAATGAGCGCTTCAGGCTCCGGAGCAAACATTGCATTTGCGCTGTTATTGAATCAGTTACTGGACCGATTTAAAAAAAATTACAAAACGTTTGTACTCTGAAACCTCCATATTCTTAAGAGAAATTCTGATTCACATCCCTTGAAATTTATTAAGAAAAACAAGTGGAATTTCAACAATTTTATCATTTACACATGTGCATTACAACTTCAGATCACAGTTGATCTACAAAGCAAAACATTTAGACACAGGTAATTGGAACTGAACAATATTGTATCTAACTCTATAACAAAATAAACTTCTCAAGATCTAAAACATATTTTAAATATACTAACAAAGACGCACCGCAAAACACAAACGTGGGCGCTATTAAGTAAGGAGGATAAGTTACCTTGCCTTACTTCCCTTGAACATATAGAATTCATACATTGTATAAACAACAAAAGTCACCGATTAATTTCCCCCTGAAACTTGGCATCGTTATCCCTCACAAGTGCGTCAATATCAGGCATAAAATCCTGAGTAGCAGCTAATTTTAGAATCTCATTCAAGTGCTTGTGAATGAGTCTTGAGCGCAGCTTTGTTTTGGTGATGTTCATTACAGAAAACACTTGTTCACACAGGTAGGTGGTCCCAAACATGCTCAAAACCTTTGCTGCCAGGGCTGTCAATTTAGGGTATCCTGGCAAAAGATACTGATAAAATGTGTCCAAGTTTGACGAGGCAAATTTCTCCTTTAAATTCTGATCACATTGTGGCAGATCCACAGCCTTAACTGCAAATGACGAGCGAAAAACTGCAAATTCTGTCTCAAGCTCACCAAAGACCTGGAACACCTGCTCAAACTCCTGCTGCAACTCTGTAATTTTTTCTTTGTAGCGACTCATGTCAGCAGTAACTCCGGTCGTTTGCACATTTCTAAGATGAGGGAAATGAGCAGCGGCACCACTTGACAGCTGTGTCTCCCACAAAGTCAGCTTCAACTTAAATGCACATATGGCGTCATAATATTGTGTGACAACTTTCTTGCGGCCTTGCAGCATCTGGTTCAGGTTATTCAAGTACTCTGTCATATCAACCATAAATGCAAGGTCCTGCAGCCATTCTGGGTTTTTTAATTCGTGCACTGGTTTGCCCTTTCGTTCTATAAACTGTTCAATTTCCTCCCGTAGATTAAAAAATCGCTTCAGCATAGCACCTCGGCTTAACCACCTAACTTCAGTGTGGTATGGTAGGCCACAGGTGATGTCTTTGTCACTGAGGAGGCTGTCGAACCGACGGTGATTCAGCCCTGTGGCTCGGATGAAGTTAACAGTTTGGACAGCCACCTTCATGACATGATCCATTGTTAATGATTTGCAACACAATGCCTCCTGGTGCAAAATACAGTGAAATGTCCAAAAACTATTTCCTCCATTTGCAGCTTGAACTCTCTCCCTGAATTTTGTCACCCGTTTTTCTCCCGATCATTGATGGTGCGCCGTCTGTAGCCACACTGACAGCACGGCTCCAGTCTACTCCGACCCGGTCCAGCGCTTCAACGAGAGCGCTTAAAATGTCATTCGCTGTAGTGGTGTCCATCATAGGTACCAACTCAAGGAACTCCTCTGTGACCGCCAAAGTGTCATCAACACCACGAATAAATATGGCCAGTTGAGCAACATCTGTAATGTCAGTGCTCTCATCGATTGCAACTGAAAATGCTACAAATGACGACTGTATTCTTTTTTTGGCTATCCAAATCTGCTGAAAGATCGGCAATCCTATCCGTCACAGTATTCCTCGTTAGGCTAATGTTGGCAAAAGCCTGTCGCTTCTCGGGGCACACGATTTCTGCCGCCTTCAGCATACATGTTTTTACAAACTCAGCTTCAGAGTATGGCTTTGAGGCTATTTCGTGAGCAATTAGGTAGCTAGCTTTCACTGCTGCATCACTTATATCTCGGCTCCGGGAAAAAACTGACTACTGTTTCTTCAGACTTGCTAGCAGGTCATTTATCTTGTCTTTTCTAAGTTGTCCTCTCTTACTGAGACATTGCGACCCCTAGTGGACTGATTAGAAATACCAGGTACTTTTATAGAAATGCAATTTGTTTTTCTGTAATTTTCACACTTAGCAAATTCATCGGGCAGGCCGAGTTGGACCGAGCTTTAAAATGGATCGTTGGTGGGCAAAGGTTAAGGGCAGGATTACGCCTCCCTCCCATTCGAGCATATATGGATGATAAGACAGTATTATCATCCGCAGTATCATCCGCAGTAAGTCGGACTCGTTTCCGGTGAGGATTAGCCTCCTCCTAGGCTGCGCTTTGTCACCTATCCTGTTTGTGATATTCATGGACAGGATCTCACGGCATAGCCGCGGGGGAGGGGGGCTGCGGGTTGGTGGGCAGAGGATTGCATCACTGCTTTTTGCAGATGATGTGGTCCTGATGGCATCATCGGTCTGCGACCTGCAGCACTCATTGGATCGGTTCGCAGCCGAGTGTGAAGCGGCTGGGATGAGGATCAGCACCTCCAAATCTGAGGCCATGGTTCTCAGCAGGAAACCGATGGATTGTCTACTCCAAGTAGGGAATGAGTCTTTACCCCAAGTGAAGGAGTTCAAGTATCTCGGGGTCTTGTTCTCGAGTGAGGGGAATATGGAACGAGAAATGGGCCGGAGAATTGGAGCAGCGGGTGCGGTATTGCAGTCGCTTTATCGCACCGTTGTGATGAAGAGAGAGCTGAGCCAGAAGGCAAAGCTCTCAATCTAACGGTCTATCTTCGTTCCTACTCTCACCTATGGTCATGAAGGGTGGGTCATGACCGAAAGAACGAGATCGCGAATACAAGCGGCGGAAATTAGTTTCCTCCGGAGGGTGGCTGGCATCTCCCTTAGGGATAGGGTGAGAAGTTCAGCCATTCGTGAGGGACTCGGAGTAGAGCCGCTGCTTCTTTGTGTAGAAAGGAGCCAGTTGAGGTGGTTCGGGCATCTAGTAAGGATGCCACCTGGCCGCCTCCCTAGGAAGGTGTTCCAGGCAAGTCCAGCTGGGCGGAGGCTGCGGGGCAGACCTAGGACACGGTGGAGGGATTATATCTCCACACTGGCCTGGGAACGCCTTGGAATCCCCCAGTCAGAGCTGGTTAATGTGGCCCGGGAAAGGGAAGTTTGGGATGCCCTGCTTGAACTGCTACCTCCGCGACCCGACCCCGGACAAAGCGGATGAAGATGATGATGATGAAGACAGTATTAACGACAACTGCTCTGTGTACTAAGAGACTACTAAGCAAACATAATGATAACCTCAAAAGGACTGGAATGAAAATAAAACTAAGGGTTATGTAAATAACTCAGGTTCTAATAAGGAGAGGAGTGAGACTCCTCTCTATGGGAAACGCTCTTTGAGCGTGCATCATTCACTGAACACTTATACCACAGCGCCTTGTAATCGACAAGGCTCGTAAGACTTTAAGGGTCACGCGCACCCGCGTCAGCTACTCTATAAATACAGTAGCAGACCCATCTCACTCCAGATTTGAATCCAGTCATCATTCAGCCATGGGGCAGACTTTGGGGCAGACCTTATTAGAACCTGGGTTATATACACAACCCCTAGTTCTATTACAGTTGATGGGTTCGACTCCTCTCTATGGGAGACATTGTACCACAACGCCCCATAGGTCGTGAACATCGAACAACCCCTGATGAACGGAGGTCCATCCTTCACTCCTGACCGCCCACACTAAGCACCGCCTGCGCCAGAGAGGGTGCCATCAAACCCAATCCTTACCAAGATACAAAGGTGTGAGGCGTAGCCCAGCTAGCCACTGCACAGATGTCCACACCCTTGGAAAGCGCCCATGAGGAAGCAATTCCTGCAAGTGGAATGTGTGCGTATGGCCATAAGCGATGCGCGTCCCATAGCGCCATAGGCTAACTGAATAGCCTGCACTAACCACTTAGCCAGTCTGATTTTGGACAGCACATTCCCATGGAAGGGTGAGCAAAACAGACAAACTACTAATCCTTGGAACGGAATCCGCTTGTCCTGTCCATGTAACAGCGCAGCGCGCGTACAGGGCACAGACACTCCAGGGAGCGCAGATCCATATCAGGACGGAGCCGGAGCACCTCACTAGAGTTACAGGTGTAAGTCATGTTCAGGACCTTCGGCACAAACGCTGAGTTTGGCTTTAAGGTCAGCTTGGCATCTCCGGGGGCAAACTGAGTACACAAAGGATGAACGGAGAGGGCCCGTAAATCACTGACACGCTTGGAGGTGGCCAAGGCCAACAACAAAGCCGTCTTGAGTGACAACACCTTTATACTGCAAGTCTCCATGGGCTCGAACGGAGCCCGAGACAGCCCATCCAGAACCAACAAGCGCCCCCAGGCGGGAGTGAGTGGTTTAGACACCGGGCGCAGCCTGCGTGCACCTCTCATGAACCAAGACATGAGCGAATGAGTACCAACAGTCTTTCCATTAAAGCCGACATAGCAAGCTGTCAAGGCTGCTAGGTGAACTTTCGACTGTGGAAAAGGCTCTGCCATTGTCCAGTAGCCCCTGGAGGAATAATAGGATATTCCCCAGGTTAGATTGGAACAACACCAAATTCCGCTCCTCGCACCAGGACTCGCACACGCGTCATCTCAGGTCACACAGAGACCTAGTGGACGCTCCTCCAGCGCTCTGAATAGTGGCGACCACCCTGGGGTGTACCCCGTCAGTGGTCAACCTCAGCCTTTCAGGGGTTCTCGCCGTTTGCCTGGGACCGTAAGTCCGGGCGCAACGGGAGCAGCCTAGGCTCCCCGACCACCAAGCTGTATATATCCGCCGCCCATGGTTTGGGTCAACCATCGAGGGGCTAATAATATCAGCGACAGACTTTGTGACCTCACACGGGCCAGCACGGTCGGAATCAGAGCTGTAGGGGGATCGCGTAAAGCAGCATGTCTGCAGGCCCCGCGTTCGTCAGAGCATCTACGCCCAAATGAGCGCTTGCTCTGGCAATACTGGGCACTGGCTGCCGAGGCGAAGAGACCAGGGACATGAGTCTCCCTGAGCGACCTCAGGTTCACTGCACACCACAGCAATAGCTGCCTGGCCAACTTGTGAAGTGTCCAGGAGTGGGTTCCGCCTTGTCGATTTACAAAAGCTACCACAGTCGTGTTGTCTGTTCTGACACATCCTGGTTGCCCAGCAACGGGAGAAACCATTTCAGCACCGGGAAGACCATGAGCAGTTCCAGGTGGTTGATATGGAGACAGCATTGAGACACGTCCCACACACCGCTCACCGGACGTCCCTCGCAGACTCCCCCCATCCTGTGAGGGAGGCATCTGTCGTCACTACGCGCCTGCGTACTACAGGGCCCAGTAGGGTGCCTGTCAGGAGCAGAGCTCTCTCCCGCCACACCGCCAGTGCCATAATGCAGCGGTTGGTGACCTTCAGGGATAAATCCTGCCTCCTCGCGGGGTACAACACTCTGGCCGCCAGCCAGTATTGGAAAGCCCCCATATGGAGGAGACCCAGTGGGACTACTGCAGTCATGGAGGCCATGAGCCCCAACAGACGCAGACACGTCCTGACCGAAACCCGTGCGCCCTGCCGAAAACCGGCCAGACACTTGTAAAAGGTCTGGCCGCGGTCTTGGGAGAGAAAAGCGCGGTTCGGGACAGAGCGGATGATTATTCTCAGGAATGTAACGCACTAGGAGGGAACCAGACAGCTCTTTTTGGGGTTCACCACGAAACCGAGGGAGGGTAGACGGCACAAGAGAAGTGTGCTCCATCGCCTCCTCTCTCGTGCCTGCGCACAATAACCAATCGTCTACGTAATTGTGTGTCCGCATACCCTGCGCCTTCAGCAGCGCTAGCGCAGCTTCCGCACACTTTGTAAACGTTCGAGGTGCCAGTGAGAGTCCGAAGGGGAGAACCTGGAACTCAAACACCTGACCTTTGAACGCAAACCTGAGGAACTTCCTGTGTGCAGGGAGGACCGAAATGTGAAAATATGAATCCTTTAGGTCTATGGATGTAAACCAATCGCCCTGCCGGATATTGGATAAGAGGCCTCTGATTGTCAGCATTTTGAACTGGAATACATTCAAGTGGCTGTTTAATCGCCTCAGGTCCAGGATGGGGCGTACCCCCCCCCCCCCCCCCCCCTGTTTCAGCACTAAGAAATACCGCGAGTAGAACCCGCTGTGTGCCTCGTATCTCACAACCCCTTTCCGTAGGAGAGAGCTTATCTCCTCCGCTAGAATAGGGGCGAGCTCGTCTGACACAGAGGTCTCTATGATCCCCACAAACCGAGGCAGGACTGGAGTCTGTACCCACACTACGGTCTGTAACACCCATGCGCTCATGGTGCATGCACACCACTGAGCCGCAGCCCTGGCTAGGGAGCCCACAACCCCAAAGGGAGAGGCGTGACCCAGCCGAGGCTTCATAGGGTTTACTTTTGTGTCTAATATGTTTTTCCTGCACACTCTGCACCCGCAGGCTGCCAGAGTATGGGGGGAACACAAACACTTTATTGGGTGGGGAACAATTACACTTGGCGCAGCCGGCTGAGGATGGAGTATCACCCCGGACAGTGTGCTTAGTGACTGTATGGTGAACCGGACCCTGACTGCCCGTGTAGTCAACAGGGTCCGAGGTTGCATCGACAGGAGGCTGTTCCGCGCATCAGGGCTGCTGCTGCCTCCTCCCTCGAGAAGAGTCACACTGGGACCTCTTTGGCGTGAACCGATTTTTCGCCCATGGTCGTCTGCGTAGCAGAAACCTGGGGGGCAGCACGTGGAGGGCGAGCAGGTATAGCCCATGCTGCCCCAGACGGGGGGTGAGAAGGCTTCGCCTTTTTCTCAGGCTGAGATGGGAGCAGTGCAGACAGGGCCTCCCCTGTCGACTGCCGCTGCTCCATTCGGGCCGTCAGCTTCCCCACCGAGGCGCCGAAGAGCCCAGCGGGGTCTTCCAGCTCTTCGGGAAAAGCAGCCCTCTCTCTAAGCGGGGTCTTAGCAACATCCAACCAGATGGAGCTTTGCGCCACCACCGTAGCTGCCATGGACCTGCCCGTCTGCGCTGCCACTCCTCTGAGGGAGCGCAGGGAGAGGTCCGTAAGCATGCGGCTGATGTTCCACAGCTCAGAGATGTCATCGTCCGGGGCGGACTCAGCCATCTGCTGCTGGATCACGGCTTGGTACGCCAGGAGAATCTAAACCACGTTCGCACTCCTGGCTGCAAAGGCTGAGGCCTTGTAGGACGCCCCCAGTACAGGAAAGAGCTCTCTCTGCTGCTGTTCAGGGAGGCAGGCTCCCGAAGCATACGAGGAAGTAGTGGGGGCAAGGTGCTCTGCCACTACAAGCTCCATAGGGGGCGGGTTGTCTACCCCCAACCTGGACTGGTTGTGCACCTCCATGATGCTATTTCCAGTCAACTGCACACCTGCAGAGGCTGGTCTAGACCAGGAGGAGCGCAGATCCGAATGGAAGTCCGGCATCATGGTGATGGACTTCCTCGGGGGAGGAGACCACCAGCATGAAGTGACCATCCATCAAGGACCGTGCTGGGAGGGCCGGCAGGGATGGCCAGGGGATGCCCACGCAGGCGCACGTCGGGCCACATGCCTCCCAGGTTGATAAGGACTGGTAAAGAGACGAGCGCACCACAGCTGGCTGAGAGAGGGAATGGAATCCACAAGAATTAGCTTAATTGTTAGGGCAACCTACGACGTACTGCCAACACCTACAAATTTAGCCAATGGGTAGCTGAGGATCCAACATGCCCCCACTGTGGGGGGACGACTAATCTCAAACACATTGTCTGGGTGCAAGACGAGCCTTACTGAAGGAAGATATACTTGGCGCCTCAATAGCATAGGCGCTCAACAGTTAATGCCCTGCCCATTGGAGCAGAGAGCGACATGCACCACATTCGCTTTGTCAGGGAGGGAGTTCCGGGAAGGAAGAGTTTTAGGCCAAAACAAAGCTCAGGGCAGCTGAGGTGGGCATGTGATTGGAAAATGCTTGCTGATGTCGGCCATCAACTTAGAGTCCCATCAGAGATTGCAACAACCGACTTAAGACTAGACTTATTACTCTTGTCCAACAAACAGCAAATTGTTTATTTTATAGAGCTAACAGTCCTTTAGGAAGAAGCAATAGACGAGGCATACAAAAGAAAGAAACTCCGCTCTAGCGAATTAGCAGCCGAGGCAGAACAGCAAGGTTGGGTGTACAAAGGTGTGTCCTGTGGAAGTTTGATGCCATGTATTTGTGGCAATATCAACAACCAAACTACTTAAGGAGTTAGGGATCTGCGGCAAAGAATTGCGCCGGACCATAAAATCTATATCAGATATAGCAGAAAGAAGTAGCCAGTGGCTGTGGCTGGAAAGGAAGGATCCTATGTGGGCACAAAAGTAAAGAACATCACGTTTGAAAAACCATAAAAAGTGGTTTAATCTCAGGACAAAGGAATAAAAGGTAAGGTTTTCCCGCACAACGTCATTTACCAAGCCTGCAGGAACAGAGTAGGTATCTACTTTTCAGGTGGTAATGTAACCCTGCAGAGTTGGAAGAAAGCGCCTGCAGGAATAGGGATAGGTATAGGGATATCTGCAGTGTGTCATATACCAAGCCTGCAGGAACAGAGTAGGGAAAGATTTTCTTTTTTTCAGATGGTTAGTATCCCTGCAGAGTTGGCAAAAAGTGCCTGCAGGAATAGGTAATAGGGATAGGTATAGGGATATCTCTCAGCTTAATAAACAACTTTTTTTAATATCTGGCCGTGCCGAGAGTGGATAAAGAGGGGTGTGGCTCTGAGACGTCATTGCTTACCGCCTTCTGGAGGTGCCGTGGGCTCAAATTAACTAAACATCCGGGATGGAGGGTGCCCACTTGAAAACCCCAAAAACGTATCTGCTCTCAACCCAAGTCCATTCTAAAATATTGTCTTTTGAAGTGCTCATCTTGGAGTATGGCATAATGGATATTATAACATCTTATCCTATGTATATTGAAATACCATTAAAAAAGTATGACTATTAAATTAAATACCTTACCTGTTGGCAGTATCCGCAGCTTTTGAGCGTCATTCGTCGGTTCTACTCATCTGAGCCGTTTGTTTACTTCCTATTTGAACTAATATCATTGGCAGACTTTAAGTCAGGTGACAATAGAACAAGTTTTTCATTGGTTTTTGGTGTAGCACTCCCTAGCGTATGCCTAATCAATTTATGAAGCATAAGTTTAGTTTTCATTAAACTATGATTGACTTGAGCTTGCCAACTAACGGAAACGTGTTCAGAAAAAATGCATTTAGTCTATATTAAAATAGCAGCTACTCTTTTGCTAAGGATCGATAATTAAAAAAACTAAAGCAGATAGCAACCCCCTACGTCATTAAATTTAAAGTGCCCATAATGTAGAAAATCATACATTTTTGTGTGCTTCCTTGGTGTTTATGAAGCACATTAAAAAGTATTTGAACAAAAAAAAAAAAGTTTTAAATCATTTTTAGCTGGCCGGCTGTGCAGCCGGTCACCTCTTGTAATTAGGGGTCTATGCAGTGAAATTGCATAGAACCCTATTGTATTTGCTGGCGTTCATTATTATTATGTAATGCATCATCAGATGCAGCACATTTTGTTACCGGAAAGTCATCTTATTATTATTATTATTATTAGGCCTATTTTTGGCGCCTTATCAACGCCCGTAGTTGTGACCCAATAGATTCCTTTCCAGTGCCCACATGTCTTGGGTAATGCAGTCCGTTGTGCTTACATACAACTAAGTGATCGGTTTACGTGTTATATATTTTTATTTTTATTTTTAATCGGTTTTTGGCCCCATTGAAATGAATGGCGAGAGAGATTTCACGGGCATATACCACCATCTAGCGTTGATGTTATGTAGTTGCAAGTTGTTATGTTAAGCTATAATGACTGTCTTGGCTTGCAGCGTTGGCTTGCAGCAATGAATGACTCCGTCTGGTTATTATGTGATTGCCTCGTAAGACGCAATACTGTTATCCTTAAGTTTTATAATTATTATTATAATAATAATATTAGCCCCATTTTCCAGCACCTAAATACCTGCATTTCGCTTCCATTGCAACGCCAAAATGTCAGTTCGAATGCCACGGACCGACTGCGCTTTTACACAGCTAATTAATCTGTCCACTAGTTATTTTTTAGTTGCCTCTTTTACACGCTTAATTTGCCCATAGACAAATACTGTCATAGTGACCGCAATAAAATGTATAGGCTACATGTAGCCTATGTTAGTCATCATTTTATTGTGGTCACTAGATGGCAGTATACACAAGGATATCATTTGGCAGTATACACTAGGGTAAGATTAATTTTGGTCCTTCAGAAGTGGGATAGCTTACTCATAAATAACAACAATACCGCGCCAAACAGTTCTGGACATCTGCACGAATGCACCTGTGAGTATGTGACGGGGTCACCATATCGCTAATGATTACAGTTAGCTAGTTTCTAGTTAGCATCAGCACCTAGCCAAGCACCTAGATGCTTCCCCTATCCTGCAGTAATGAACGACAATTGCATGGTGTTTTGTGTTCACTAGCAATGGAGCAAATGAAGTTTTGCACCCATGCATTGAAATGAATAGAGAGCGCAGTAGCCTACATGTTCCATCTGTATGGTTGTAGCGCTCATCGTTGAGTCTTGTTAGATATCTGGAACAAGTTACTGTATGTTTACAGTAGCCCTATTGAAGTGTTGGAGAAATAACGATGGTGGATCTAGTGATGGATCTAGAGCTTGTTTCGGAAGTACAGTTAGCTGTTAGGATGAATAGAAGATATTGCATTACATTGTCATAAAATGCATTCTAATAAAATAGATTAGTTCATTCCGCAAAAATCGTGCCTTCATAATATCACCCATTTCCCATAAACTACGTTTATTTCTACAGTATGATTCTGGTAAATTAATAGTGTGTTGAAATGCAGGTGAAAGAAAAAGAATAATGCAATAAAGTTATAATGCCCAAGCTATTACAGGAAGAGTTTTACATAGCGCTATTTGGCTGACCCTCGATCCACTTCGTTTAAGCTCTACTGTCATTGTGGATAGTTTGAGTGATTTTAATACTTACAAAATTAATTTAATACATGTGCAAACATATAGGGCTTAGAGAACAAAAAAAATTTAAAAATAATAATACTAAACGTTAGTAGGCTACTTAGTCATCCTATATGTTCGCCATAAAATTATGACGAAGCAGTACTGGCAATCTGGCAGCAGCAGCGCCATAACGACTACAAGAATGGGGGGTGCAAGAAGGGGTGTTTTCCGTATAATCTGGGGTTGTGTCCTGCACAACGCAGGCTCATAATGGATTGGCCTATATCTATTCTGATTTTAGTTAATTATGGGTGTTGGTCTCTCCTCAGAAAATGTGTAAGCTATTCAACAGAAAATTCACATTTGCATTGTTTGTTATATTAGTTTTTTATGAATGTGCTATATTGTAAAAAGTAATCAGATAGGGAGGACCAGTGTTGACATATAACTCATGAACTGCATACAAATCGAGCATAGAACCTTAGGTCTATCCTATATCGCGAACTCATAAACCTTGGCCCAAACACTTACCAGCCTTAGCAATGCAAACAGCATGGAATGGAGTGCTAAAACAAACAAAAAACTGCTGGCCAGATTGCTTAAGCGAAATGCAACACAAGCTGTATGTGCACTTCAGCGGAATACAGTGACAACGGGAAGGCCGTGCAAAACGCACCCCCTCATCCCACACAAAAGAAAACAGAAGTGTGGGGGGGGGGGGCGTGGTTAAAGATCCCGTGGCCTCCCCAGTTCCGGTGTTTTGACAATTTGCGCCTCCCCTCAGAATGGGCTTCTCTGTAGCACATATTATCAAATACAACTGAAAATTGAGCCTCCCCTCCAAATGGGCTACCTCAATTGAATAGTATGAGGTAGTCCATTTGACAGGGAGAAATTACTGCTCATGCGCTACCCTGTTTTGAACTAAATGCATACTTTTTGAACACATTAAAGCATTGTCGGTGAAAGCCTGACCTTGTTGAAAATCAAATCAAACGGTAGTACTTCATCGTCATATGTGTCCACCATTATATTATGATGAAGAGGCACTATCGATCTAGCGGCAATAAGCCCCCTTGTCAACAAACAGGGTTTGGACCGCAGACCGCTTGTGCTGCAGAGGTAGGTTCTGCGCGCTACGGCGGTCAGTCGAATAACTGCGATGCATCACATCGCATTTGTGCAGGGATATGCATTTCTAGTTATTTATTCCTCCCAACCTGTGTAAATTCCCATGAGATAGAATGTCGTAGACAGATGAAACTTTGCATGAACATAAACACCCATATGTCCCACCCTGCCGTACAAGTGCCATACCAATTGACCCAAAGCGGGCGCTATACAAGGCAACCAAAAGTTAAAAGTTGAAAAGGCCACGCCCCGCAGCCCGTGTAATATATTGACCTAAAACTTGGTGTACAGGTGCATGTTATCATAAAGAACAAATCTGCCTCTAGAACCCATAAAGTCCGCCATGATGGATAATCTGCCATTTTGGATTTTGTGAAAAACAGTCAAGCCATATCAAATCATAGACCATTGGACCCATCCTCACGAAAATTGGTATACAGTGCCTGTGACTAGAGCTCTAGAAATCTTGAAGGAATCTTCTGTACCTTAAACAACATGGCCGCCATGGACCAATTGAATTGTAAGTGGGTGTGTCTTTAAATCCTAAAGCTAATAAAACTGTCAGAATTGTAGATATGAACTTAAAATTCACTATGGTCATTCATAATACTACATAGTCAGCCAAACAAGCCAAAACCATTTCGCCCTTAAGGGGGCGCTACAAACCATACATATTTGATCTCATGACCTGTTTGAGATAGAATCATGAAACTGTATAGGCATGACTACTTTGGTGAGTAAAAGTCACACGTGGAAAATAGTAATGTTTGCTCGAAAGGGGGCGCTGTATCAACCACGCAACTATTCTTCTGTTTTCAATGGCTTATGGCAGCCATCTTGTTTAAAATACAGACTTTTCAAATTGGGTTATCAACGGTCTATGTCTACAGATGCTGCTTACCAATTTGCATCAAGATTGGTTGAACCATCTAGGAGGAGTTGTATTTTAAGTGTTAGTTGGTAAGTGGTAATACCAGTAGCAGCCATCGGGGGAATGTCCAAAACTTTAGCAATGTGTGTGTCAATTGCTACGACAAATACATAGACAGATGTAACTTTGCATGAGCATAAACAGCCACATGCCACACCCTGCCATATAAGTGAAATACAACTTGACCCCAAGGGGGTGCTATGCTAGCACATCAAAACACGCCAGCTTTGAGAGATCACGCCCCGTGTCCTGTGTCATGTAAAGATGTGGAAATTGCTGGACACGTCCCTGCCCCCGTGAGGAACATATTTGCCTCAAGAACCAATATAGTACGCTATGATGGACTTTCTGTTATTTTGGATTTTGTGAAAAGCAGTCAAATCACATTTCCTCGCAGACCATTAAAGATGTGCTCACTACACTTTTTACACAGTATCTATTTGAATAGAGCTTTACAACTTTGAAAGTAACAGTCTGCACCTTAAAAAACATGGCCACCACAGACCAATGAAATTACAAACGACTGTCTCTTCGAACTAAAAAGCTCATAAAATTGTCATGGATATACAGTGAAGAAAAGAAGTATTTGAACACCCTGCTATTTTGGAAATCATGGAGGGGTCTGAAATTTTCATCGTAGGTGCATGTCCACTGTGAGAGAGAGAAACTAAAAAGAAAAATCCAGAAATCACAATGCATGATTTTTTAACAATTTATTTGTGTGATACAGCTGCAAATAAGTATTTGAACACCTGAGCAAATGAATGTTAATATTTGGTACAGTAGCCTTTGTTTGCTATTACAGAGGTCAAACGTTTCCTGTAGTTTTTCACCAGGTTTGCACACACTGCAGGAGGGATCTTGGCCCACTCCTCCACACAGATCTTCTCTAGATCAGTCAGGTTTCTGGGCTGTCGCTGAGAAACACGGAGTTGGAGCTCCCTCCAAAGATTTTCGATTGGGTTCAGGTCTGGAGACTGGCTGGGCCATGCTGAACCATGATACTTACAATGGTTTTCCTGGCTGTGTGCTTCGGGTCGTTGTCGTGTTGGAAGACCTATTTTACAAATACATACCTCTCTGTCAGCCTGTCCCATGTGCAGCACCCCCACATGATGCTTGCTTCACATGTGTCTGCACAAATGGGAATTATGACCACATTGGTCTCATCTGTTTTTGACTATTTGAAATGTTACATGTGCTGGTTTAAATAGTGCCATGCATGACACAGACAGTGTATTACCTACAGTAACCTTGGACAAGGTCATTGACTTGTCGCCGGGCTAACAGCATACAGTGATATCTTGCATCCAGAAGATTGACAGTCATGTTTAGCTTCTTCCATTTTCTAATGATTGCTCCAACAGTGGACCTTTTTTCACCAAGCTGCTTGGCAATTTCCCCGTAGCCCTTTCCAGCCTTGTGGAGGTGTACAATTTTGTCTCTAGTGTCTTTGGACAGCTCTTGTTAGTAGTTGGATTCTTACTGATTGTATGGGGTGGACAGGTGTCTTTATGCAGCTTCCTTCAAAATCTGATTCAGGATGATAAGTGCAGGTAAATGAGCAGACTAACAGGTCTTTCAGGGTCAGAATTCTAGATGACACACAGGTGTTCAAATACTTATTTGCAGCTGTATCACACAAATAAATTGTTAAAAAATCATGTATTGTGATTTCTGGATTTTTCTTTTTAGTTTATCTCTCTCACAGTGGACATGCACCTACGATGAAAATTTCAGACCCCTCCATGATTTCTAAGTGGGAGAAATAGCAAAATAGCAGGGTGTTCAAATACTTATTTTCTTCACTGTAGTTCTGAAGCTAAACATGACTATTATCCTTAATAACATTATATAACATTATACATATGTTATGGTTAGTGTTTTCTGTGCTACCAGTTGGATGTAATCATTTTACAAATACATACTTTGTCAGCTATGTGTCTGCACAAATGGTTCCACATTGTGTTTTTTATTTGAAATGTTATTGGGTTAAATAGTGCTGGACACAGACAGTTACTAACTTTGACAAAGCTTTGCTAACAGCATACAGTGCATCCAGAAAGTATTCATACCCCTTAACTTCTTCCACATTTTATTATGTTACAGCCTAATTCCAAAATGGATTAAATAAAAAAAATGTTCTCAACATTCTACACACAATCCCGCATAATGACAAAGTGAAAAAAGTTTTTTTACATTTTTTGCAAATGTATTACAAATATAAAACAAAAATATCACATGTACATAAGTATTCACACCCTTTACTGAATACTTTGTTGAAGCAATTACAGCCTCAAGTCTTCTTGAGTATGATGCTACAAGCTTGGAACATCTATTTTGGGGCAGTTTCTCCCATTCTTCTTTGCAGATCGTCTCAAGCTCCATCAGGTTGGATGGGGAGCATCGTTGCACAGCCATTGTCAGATCTCTCCAAAGATGTTCCATTGGGTTCAAGTCTGGGCTCTGGCTGGACCACTCAAGGACATTCACAGACTTGTCCCGAAGCCACTCCTTTGTTATCTTGGCTGTGTGCTTAGGGTCGTTGTCCCGTTGGAAGGTGAACCTTCGCCCCAGTCTGAGGTCCAGAGCGCTCTGGAGCAGGTTTTCATCTGTCAGAGTGACCATCGGGTTCTTGGTCACCTCCCTGACCAAGGCCCTTCTCTCCCGATTGATCAGTTTGGCCGGGCGGCCAGCTCTAGGAAGAGTCCTGGTGGTTCCAAACTTCTTCCATTTGCGAATGATGGAGACCACTGTGCTCGTTGGGACCTTCAATGCTGCAGAAATGTTTTTGTACCCTTCCCCAGATCTGTGCCTCGATACAATCCTGTCTCGGAGGTCTACAGACAATTCCTTGGACTTCATAACTTGGTTTGTGCTCTGACATGCACTGTCAACTGTGGGACCTTTTATAAACAGGTGTGTGCCTTTCCAAATCATGTCCAATCAATTGAATTTACCACAGGTGGACTCCAATCAAGTTGTAGAAACATCTCAAGGATGATCAGTGGAAACGGGATGCCCCTGAGCTCAATTTTGAGTGTCACAGCAAAGGGTGTGAATACTTATGTACATGTGATATTTTAGTTTATTATTTTTAATACATTTGCAAAAAATTCAAAAAAACATTTTTCACTTTGTCATTATGCGGTATTGTATGTAGAATGTTGAGAATTTTTTTTATTTAATCCATTTTGGAATTAGGCTGTAACATAATAAATGTGGAAAAAGTGAAGGGGTATGAATACTTTCCGAATGCACTGTATGTCTTGTCAATACCATAACACTGTTAAATGTCATTGCTCATAGCACTGTTATGACATTGCTATCTTGTCCCAACTGCCTGATGTGAATCATGGCAATGTGCCATGAAGTGCCATAGCATATACCCCGGTCATGGCTGCCATCGCAGCTATATTTGTTATTATTAGGTGGCCGGCTGGTACAATTACAACTATTGTAATTGTATGTATTATTATTATTATTTTTATTATTATTATTATTATTATTATTATTATTATTCCCACCTGAACTCGGCTTTCCTATGCTTAAAAATGCACCAAATTTGGCCAGGTCTACTCAAAAACACACTCAATGCAATTTCGCCTCATTATGTAACTGCGTCATGCAGTCACATACTGTTCCCAGTCATGATTATTATTATTATGTGATTGCGTCATGCAATCACATACTGTTCCTGGTCATATTATTATTATTATTATTATTATTATTAGGCCTATTTTTGGCACCTTATCTACGCCCGCAGTTTTGACCCAATCGATTCCATTCCAGTACCCACATGACTTGGGTATTGCAGTCCATTGCACTTACATACAGCTAAGTGATCGGTTCACGAGTTATATTTTTTATTGGTTTTTGGCCCCATTGAAATTAATGGGGAGATGGTTTTGACTGGGAGAGAGATTTCACGGGCACATACCACCATCTAGCATTGATATTATGTAATTACATGTTACGTTTGTGTACTGACTGTTTTGGTTATGCCGAACAACAGCATCAATGAATGACTACATCTCGTTATTTGACATGTAAACGTGGCGTCAGAAGTGGGATAGCTAACTCATAAAAAACAAAAACACCACGCCAGTTCAGGACATCTGCACGTATGCGCCTGTGAGTATGTAATAACGGCTTTACCATATCGCTAATTATTCCATTGTTAGTTTGCTAGTTTCTAGTTAGCATTAGCACCTAGCCACGGACAGACGCTTCCCCCTCCTGCTGTATTGAACGACAGCTGCATAGTGTGTTTCATGTTCACTAGCTATCAAGAAGTGAGTGTTATTGAAATAATAACTGCTTAGAATAGTCAATACAAACCACAACGCATGACGCATTGACTGTATTAAGTCAACGCTGTGTAGTGGAAGTAGTAAACTAACAAAATTCTTAAAAGGACAGGCATTGTACAAAGGTTACCCATATGGAAAGAAAATGTATTTTAAATGTTTCTTCAAAAAACATTTGGAAATGCATTTGAAATAGCTAAGATTTTGTCATTTTATACATTTTGAAAAATATATTTTAAATGTATTCTAAATATATGGTAGTATGTATTAGTGATGTGTCGTTCATGAGCGATTTGTTCTTTTTTAACAAATCATTAAAATGACTTGGGTATAACGAGTAGTCCCGGAGAGCGATTCATTCATGTTGGTTGCGCATGCGCAACAACAGTTTTGTTCAAGTCATTAGTCAATTTCGTTCAGCTTAGTTAGTATAGGAAACAGAAATGAATAGTTCACCTCTCAAGTGGGTCTTCGGGTCTGAGTCGTTCGTTCAATTTTCACGTGACAGCCCCATAGGCTCAGTATAGGAACGAGAAAAGAGTAGTTCACCCCTCGAATGGGTCTTCGGGTCTGAGTAGTTCGTTCAATTTTCACGTGATAGCTCGGCATAGAAAAGAGAAATGTTTAGTTCGCCATGGTTATGTAGTTACGACTGCGCCATAGTTATGATTCACTCACTGTGATAATTAAGTCACCTAAAAGCAGTTGCAATATACTCCTTTACTGAAACGTGATGTGTTGTATTTAGCCAAAAAAATTACAATATTTATTTAACTTTAAGATGTATTTATTTAAAATCAGGTTGTCCCATACAGTCAAATAACAATCACACTCGAACTACAACTAAATCACACAATATTGCAGTATAAGCTGTCTAATAAACTGGTTGTTTTGTTTTGTTTGATTTGACTGTAAACTGTAAAGTGAAAAACAGAAAAAAAACTGACCCAAAACCAGTAATAATAACTCGTGAACCAATTCGATAATTTCTGTTTTCTATGCTACGCCTAGCAGTCATGTGAAAAGTGAACAAAAGACAGGATAGGAAACAGAAATTAGTTAAGTTCACCCCTCGACTGGGTCTTCGGGTCTGAGTAGTTCATTCAAAAGAGTAGTTCACCCCTCGAATGGGTCTTCGGGTCTGAGTGAGTAGTTCATTCAAAAGAGTAGTTCACCCCTCGAATGGGTCTTCTGGTATAAGTTTTTAGTTCACTGGTCACGTGATAGCTGCATAGGCTAGGCACGAGAGATCAGGACATAAATTAGCAGTTCACCCTTAGGGAGTCTTTCGTTCACTTGTAACGTGACTGCCTCATGCTTAAGTTATGACAACGTTCATAAGTGATCGTTATTGATTTTTGGATTATTACACGTCAGTTTGCGACTCCCCCCCCCCCCCCCCCCCTTCAATAAACGAAAAGACTCGAAAAAGATTAGTTCATTTTACTGAATGAGAGTTAAAGAACCAAGTCACTAAAATGAACCTATCTTCCCATCACTAGTATGTATACGAGAGATCAGTATGTTTGTAAACAAAGGCTCTAGCAACACTTCCGGGTGGCGGAAGTAACAGTTTTGAGTGAGAGAATACGCTTTAATCTGTTGTGTTTAGGAATTAAACAGAATTTTGGCGAGTTGTAGAGTGCTAGATTTGTACAGATTCCCCCTCTGAAATGAAGCAAAAATGTGTCAGGCTTTTGGAGATGGTATCGTTCTAACTAAACATCCTACCCCAGAAATATTAAAAAAATTATATGAGAGTTTGGAGTATGGAGAGTTCCATATTGAAACGTTTATTTGCCTCTAAAAGTGATTTGAACATATGGAAACAATTTATGTGAAAATCAACTATCCCCAGTTATTTATACTTATGATATATAACTTCGTATGTAGCTGGGTCCAACGGGTCACGCTGGACAGCCCCCTGGTCCTATTCATTTTTCCCATCTGTAGAAAGTAATAATATTGATAAATATATAGTATCCCTCATTCTGCAAATTTGCTAAAATTCCTACTTCAGAATTTAATTAATGATAAAAAATTATTACTTTTAGGTTGCTCTTCAAGATTACATGGAGAAGATTCCCATGAGGAGCCCTGCACCATCGTGGTTGCTTTTGGGGCCTGCAATGTTTCAGTCCATTTACAGAATCTGCAATATGATATTGAATTGTAGCGATTGCTTACCGGAGGTTCGCTAGACTGGCATGGACGGTTAGATGGATTCTAGAGGGAGCGCATGGACAGACAGTACACATTAGTTGGTTGGACTTTCCTAGCAACAAAGACAAGAGAACAGTACTTTAAAAAAACATATTAATAATAAGAGGGGAGTCAATGTGGCATGCTAACGTTAGCTATTGTTATCATGGTTACGCTCGATGGCTAGTTAGCTGTTGATCAGCTAACATTACCTGCCCTTTTATTGGCGGGGAATCCAAAGAATTAGCAAGAACCTGGAAATGGATAATTTTCATTATCGTCCATTAAGTCCCTATTAAGTCCCCACTAGCTCTCAAGCGAATTAGTGAATTTCAAGCTAGTCAATATCATAAAAAAAAAAAATAAGAAAAGATGTTTGTGTAAGAGAAATGACTTGTAACAACCCCTGCTAGCTATTTACTTAGCAAGCATAGCTAGTTTGTCGAACATTTAGCAAATAAACAGTTCAAGATATAGCTAAACTAGTTTGAACCATCAACACGTGACCCAGAAATGTACTGTAGATAGCTTCTAGAGAAATTCTCAACCTTAGCCGTCCTTGCCCGCTGCCTTGACCGTGAGCATTTGCAGCCACTTCTCGCTCCTCAAATCTACCTACTACTAGTCAGTCTCCCCTAGCACTGGCAGGCAGCTATGCTCGCAACAGTCCCGAGTCCCGCGCTGTTAAACGCAATTTAAAGTTATTTTTTAAGACAAGTGATTAGACAGTCAATTCGTAAGATTGGTTGTTATATAGTAAACGTTTATTAATCAAAATAAATTAATAAATATACCTTCTATACGCGTGTCGGCAATTCAGAAAAATCACGTTATTTATAACATCAATATTAGAGTCAAGCTTGTTATGGAAATATGCTAGAATTTTAAGCTGAAAGAAATATGAAAGAAGTTTAAAGCTCAGCCACAGTGATTTAAAAGTGAAATTAAAATGTAAATACTGTATGTCTTATGTCAGTCTTTGCTAAATGTGTTACAATAAACAATTATGAAATGCATAATATAGGCTACTTGTTGTTTTCTTATTACTAGCCTAGTACTGCTGAGCTCAGTGAGCTGGATTGTATTGCTTATAGCCGTACGAATCTGTAGGGCAACGATATCTTCAATTCAAGTGAACCTTTTCAGCAAGTTGAAATGTATTTCCCGAATGCATTTTAAAGGTGAAATGCATTTTATTAAAGATGAAAGTTTGAATTGTGTCTGACATGCATGTGAGATACATTGTGGTCAATAAAAATGTATTTTAAATGTATGTTTGTTCCGTTTAGGAACGCAATAATAGATACACTTTTGGCATTATCGAACGTCATACGCTAAGCCATGTCAGCTTGCAAGTTTATCAAGACAATAGACATAGTGTGCGTGCTGTAGCTAAGAAGTGATCGGTTTACGTGTTATTTTCTTATTATTTTTTATCGGTGTTTTGCACCCATGCATTGAAACGAATAGAGCGCAGTAGCCTACATGTTCCATCTGTATGGTTGTAGCACTCATCGTTCAGTCTTGTTAGATATAAACTTATCTGGAACATGTTATAGGCCTATAATACGTGTTTAAGTAGCCCTATATAAGTGTTGGAAAAATAACGATGGTGGATCCAGTTATGAATCTAGATCTTGTTTCGGAAATACCAACTAACGTTTGCCATGACTACAAGTTGTAAGAGAAGAATATAGTTTAGATAGACATCTGAACTTGTATACGTTATGTAACCTATAGTAAGGGCGGACAATAGAACACAGTATTTTTACCCCGAACGCAGAAAAGACGGTTCCGCAAGCTGTAGAATGCTGGCGCGAACCCATGGGAAATTAATTGAAACAAATGTTTGTTCAGCCTTTTCAGGGCTACAGTTCAGTACAGGGTACGTTCTAAATCACGACACCGATTGAACCCTGTTAATATTAGTTAATCGCCTAGTTATATTAAAATGATGTGAAACAAATCATGCATGTTTGTTGTGAACATGTGTGCCTTCAGCTGATTAAATTTGTATACTCATAGTTTACAACAACTTCTCGTTTACCTATGTTAAGAGTTTTGTTTGCTTCACCTACATGCCTGAATAGAAGGCCAACTCGTTTTCAGTCATTTTAAAATCCAATTCAAAGCGAAGATAAACAGTTTTCGATATTTGAGGTAAAAATAACGAGTGTTTTACTAAAATACCATTGGAAAAATTATTTAGATTCTTCAGATTCAGAATTAGAAAAGGTCATCCATGCTTTTATTTCCTCCAGACTTGACTATTGAAATGCACTTTATTCTATTTCAGCAAGCGAAACATCCAAAGATAGTAATTGGTTAAAAACGCTGCTGCCAGGTTTTTAACGCGTAGGCTACCAGAAGAAGAGACCACATTACATATCCTTGCAGCCCTTCATTGGTTATCTGTGAGTTTTAGAATTGATTTTAAGAATTTACTACTAGTGTTCAAAGCCTTGAATGGTTTGGCGCCTGCCTATATCTGCGATCTGCTTTAATCGCTGCATGAGATCCTCCAGCAGGGCCCTTTTAATAGTTCCAAAATTCAAATTCTGCAGCAGGGGTGACCGGGCTTTTGCTGTTCGCGCCCCTAAGCTTTAGAACTCCCTGCCTAATGATCTCAGGCAGGCCACCTCAGTTTCCTCTTAAATCACTTCTTAAAACTCAATTTTATCTTAAAGCCTTCTTCTAACCGCCACCTTAAAATATTTTTTTTTTTGTAAATTTTTTTTGTTATTTTAGTTATTTTACCTGATGTGTGATTTTAGTGTTTTAATTATATAATTTTTTTTACTGTTACTTTTATTGTAAAGCACCTTGTAAACCTGTTTTGAAAGGCGCTATATAAATAAAGCTATTATTATTATTATTGGAACCTATGGGATTTTCCCAACGTCAAAAATGATAAGTCATTTTAAAACGCATAGAGAGGTCAAAGTTCAGGGCAACTCGATTTCTCGGGTCTCAAAATGATGCAAATGATGTTTGAAAACATGTTACGTGCATTTGAGAACTCCAAAGATATATATTTTACGAGCATCACCCTTTTGTATGGGATGGTCTGGTCTTCCCTATATACTATAGTACAGTCAAATTTACAGCAGCGAGCAGGAGTGCCTCGTAAATGTTAGCTGCACTTTCAAAGGAACACAGTATTATTGACATAAATAAATGAATAAATAAGTTGATAATAATGAAGTTTTTTATGTTGAAATTCCCTTGCAGTTGCCTAACTCATAGTTTCTTATCGATGTTTAGGTTGACATGGTAATAATTCAAGGCCCCCTCGTAGCGCTGTTGAAACTGCCAAATCCAACAATACAAAGCTGTGTCAGAGTGAACAGAACAGACTGGCTGACACACGCAAGCTATTTAAACAGGCAGCAGCACAGTTTCATTAACATTATTTAAAAAGTATTTCAGTGGTAAAATAACCAGTATTGAACAAGCGTTAACACTTAAGACAATAGACTACTGCTGATTTTATGTCTGCAGCACTGTACACTTGTGATACCACAACTGGTACCATCAGACTGGGGACGGTTGCAACACTTTTTGCATTTCTCTGACTAATTGACATAGGACAGCCAAACATATTAGACTTATATCTGTCTTCTAATTACCCATACAATTTAAAGATGACTACATATGACATATAGTTCACAATATTTATATGAATGGAAGAAGATGCAACTGGCCCAAAGTGGGCGCTTACACTTGTGTTCAGTTCAGCGCTGTCCACCAACACACGAGGATGTAGTAGTGCTGCAGCAGTTATTTTAGGGTGCTGGCCACCCGCACTGCCTGGTTTCTAGTGGTGGAAACGCAATCACATCGCATTTGCTCAGGGAAATGCATTTTCTAGTTATTATTAGCCACATTTTCCGCCACCTAACTACGGTGCATTTCTCTTCCATTGCAATGGCAAAATGTCAGTTTGAATGCCACGGACTGCGCTTGTACACAGCTAATTAATCTGTCCACTAGTTATTTTTTAATTGCCTCTTTTACATGCTTAATTTGCCTATAGACAATGAATGGGAAGAGGGTAAGAAGACTTGAGGGGGAGCTGGAATGAAGGACCAAGATGAATAATACCCTTGTGTATACTGTCATAGTGACCGCAATAAAGTGTATACATGTATATGTTTGTCAACATTTTATTGCGGTCACTAGATGGCAGTATACACAAGGGTATGATTTGGCAGCATACACAAGGGTATGATTCATCTTGGTCCTTCATTAGGGGCGTCAGAAGTGGGATAGCTAACTCATAAATTACAACACAGCGCCAAACAATTCAGGACATCTGCACGAATGCGCCTGTGAGTATATGTGACGGGGTCACCATATCATTCCAGTTATCTAGTTTCTTGTTAGCATTAGAACCTAGCCATGGATAGATGCTTCCCCTCTCCTGCTGTAATGAACGACAATTGCATGGTGTTTCATGTTCACTAGCAATCTAGCAAATGAAGAAGTGAGTGTTATTGAAATAATAACTGCTTACAATAGTCGATGCAAACCACAAGGCATGCCGCATTGACTGCCAACACTGTGTAGTGAACTATATTCGTAAAAGACTACAGGCATTGTACAAAGGCAACGTAACATTATTTTGGCATTATGGAACGTCATACGCTAAGCCATGTCAGCTTAATCGGTTTTAATCGGTGTTTTGCACCCATGCATTGAAATGAATAGAGCGCAGTAGCTTACATGTTCCATCTGTATAGTTGTAACGCTCATCGTTGAGTCTTGTGAGATAGAAACTTATCTGGAACAAGTTATATAATACGTGTTTACAGTAGCCCTCTTAAAGTGTTGGAGAAATCACGATGTTGGATCTAGTTATGGATGTAGATCTTGTTTCGGAAATACAGTTAGCTGTTTGGATGAATAGAAGGCATTGCATTGTCATAAAATGCATTCTAACAATATAGATTAGTCCATTCCACATAAACCATGACTTCATAATATCAACCATTTCCCATAAACTACGTTTATTTCTACAGTATGATTCTGGTATTTAATAATAGTGTGTTGAAATGCACGTGAAAGAAAAAAATAATACAATAAAGTTATAATGCCCAAGCTATTACAGGAAGAGTTTTGCACAGCGGTATTTGGCTGACCCTCGATCCACTTCGTTTTAGCTCTACTGTCATTGTGGATAGTCTGAGTGATTGTAATACTTATAAAATAAATTTAATACATGTGCAAACATATAGAGCTTAGAGAACAAAACTAAAACTAAACCTTAGTAGGCTACTTAGTCATTGTATATGTCCGCTGTTTTGAAATTCTGAGCCTCCCCTCAGGATGGGCTACCTTCGAAAACTGCGCATGCGCTTTTAATTGGTAGCGCATTCTGAGCAGTCATTTCTCCCTGTCAAAATGGGCTACCAGGGCCTTAATGTGTTAAAAAGTATACATTTACTTCAAAACACAGGGTAGCGCATTCTGAGCAGTCGTTTCTCCCTGTCAAAATGGGCCGCAGGGCTTTAATGTGTTCAAAAAGTATGCATTTATACCAAAACGGATAATCCATATAGGGTTGTGTCCTGCACACCGAACGCAGGCCCATAATGGATATATCTATTCTGATTTTAGTAAATTATGGGTGTTGGTCTCTCCTCCGAATATTTGTAAACTATTCAACAGAAAATTCACATTTGCATTGTTTGTTATAATATTTTTTTATGAACGTGCTATATTGTAAGAAGTAATCAGATCGGACCAGTGATGACATATAACTCATGAACTGCATACAAATTGGTGTTAAGCATAAAGCCTAAAAGCTTTAAAGCTTGCTCATTTGTAATATGCTAGCCGCTCCTCACGTGTGAGCAGATAATTATGTAGGTCTAGCCTATATAGCGAACTCATAAACCTTTGCCCAAAAGTTACTAGCCTTATCAATGCAACAAGCAAACAGCATGGAATGGGGTGCCAAAACAGCATGGAGTGCTGAAACAAAAATAAACTGCTGGCCAGATTGCTTAAGCGAAATGCAAATCCTAACACAAGCTGTATGTGCACGTCAGCGGAATACAG
This sequence comes from Galaxias olidus, assembly GCA_026901105.3. Lineage (NCBI taxonomy): Eukaryota > Metazoa > Chordata > Actinopteri > Galaxiiformes > Galaxiidae > Galaxias > Galaxias olidus. The sequence continues at coordinate 50,198 of JAPMUY010000105.1, read as the reverse complement.
TGAGAATGGGAAGGCCGTGCAAAACGCACCCCCTCATCCTACATTAAAGAACACAAAAGCAGAGGGGGGGGGGGGGGGGCAAAGATCCCTTGGCCTCCCCAGTTCCGGCGCCACCTGTTAACAAATAGGGTCTGGACTGCAGTACACTTGTGCGCGCCAAGGCGGTCAGTCTTGTAACTGTGACGCAATCACATCGCATTTGCTCAGGGAAATGCATTTTCTAGTTATTCTTCTTACACCGTTTTTCAGGGTTTCGCCTACTTCCCATCGCTCGCTTTTTATGAAACTTGGCAAGCTGATAGAGGTCTATGCCAAACAGAGACAGACCTTCTGGGGTCCATACACCCATCCCTCTAGTGACACCATTTGGTCAAAGTTGCGACTTTCAAATGCTTGTAACTTGGTCCCAGATTGTCAAATGCATATGAACCAGGTATTGGGTGATGCAGAAGCAGATGCTGAACAACTTTGCCATGGTAATTTTCATGTCCGCCCACTTGATTGTCAGCCATTTTGAAATTTATGAAGAACATACTTTTGAGAACTAGGCTTAGGCCGTTTGTCGGATTCCACCAAACTTCACAGGTAGCATCTGTGGATAGTGCCCATCAATAATTATGGAAAGAATTCAGACATTTCCAAACACAGCAGACGTTGTATCCCGACAAAGTCCTGCGGCTTTCCCTTCTTAATAAGTATAGGTGTATCTCGTCAACCGAATGCACAATTTTCACGAAACTTGGTACACATCATAGGTAAGACTAGAAGAGGACATATGCTGAGTATCGTGCCAATAGGCCATATGGGGGCACTATACTAGAAAATTAATTTTTTTAAATAAGTCACATATCTGTGCTCCTTTATGCCAGAGTCACCATATATTTTGTCTAAAAATATTCTTTGCATTGAGAGAAACAAATGCGCCTGCACCGATGCGCTCAGTCGCCTCAGTTTCTTCTTATTTTGCATAGTTTGAACCTATTCAATTTCGTTGGCAGCCTGGTGGCTCAGGGGTTAGAACTGTTGCCTCAAAGCAAGAAGGTGCTGGGCTCGAATCCCAGCTGACCCGAGGTCCTTTCTGTGTGGTGTTTCACTTTAAACGCTCATTCCTGAACGCAAACAGATATTTCAATTAAACTTGGTGTGTAGCGTGAGTCAGGGCTGGACTGGGACCAAAATTTGGTTCGGGTATTTTATGATTTGGCCGACCCACTACCAAATAAATGTAGGCCTATATACACTCACTGGCCACTTTATTAGGTACCTGATTGGACCCCCTTTTGCCTTCAGAACTGCCTTAATTCTTCGTGGCATAGACTCAACAAGGTGCTGGAAACATTCCTCAGAGATTTTGTTCCATATTGGCATGATAGCATCACTCAGTTGCTGCAGATTTGTCGGCTGCAAATCCATGATGCAAATCTCTTGTTCCACCACATCCCAAAGGTGCTCTATTGGATTGAGATCTGGTGACTGTGGAGGCCGTTTGAGTACAGTGAACTCATTGTCATGTTCAAGAAACCAGTTTGAGATGATTTGAGCTTTGTGACAAGGTGCGTTATCCTGCTGGAAGTAGCCATCAGAAGATGGGTACACTGTGGTCATAAAGGGATGGAGATGGTCAGCAACAATACTCAGGTAGGCTGTGGCGTTTAAACGATCCTCAATTGGTACTAAGGGGCTCAAAGTATGGCAAGAAAATATCCCCCACACCATTACACCACCACCAGCAGCCTGAACCGCTGATACAAGGCAGGATGGATCCATGCTTTCATGTTGTTTACGCAAAATTCTGATCCTACCGTCTGAATGTCGCAGCAGAAATCAAGACTCATCAGACCAGGCAACATTTTTCCAATCTTCTACTGTCCAATTTTGGTGAGCCCGTGCGAATTGTAGCCTCAGTTTCCCGTTCTTAGCTGACAGGAGTGGCACCCGGTGTGGTCTTCTGCTGCTGTAGCCCATCTGCTTCAAGGTTCAACGTGTTGTGCGTTCAGAGATGGTCTTCTGCATACCTTGGTTGTAACAAGTGGTTATTTGAGTTACTGTTGCCTTTCTATCATCTTGAACCAGTCTGGCCATTCTACTCTGACCTCTGGCATCAACAAGGCATTTTCGCCCAGAGAATTACCGCTCACCGGATATTTTCTCTTTTTCGGACCATTCTCTGTAAACCCTAGAGATGGTTGTGCGTGAAAATCACAATAGATCAGCAGTTTCTGAAATACTCAGACCAGCCCGTCTGGCACCAACAACCATGCCACGTTCAAAGTCACTTAAATCACCTTTCTTCCCCATTCTGATGCTCTGTTTAAACTTCACCAGGGCGTCTTGACCATGTCTATATGCCTAAATGCATTGAGTTGCTGCCATGTGATTGGCTGATTAGATATTTGCGTTAACAAGCAGCTAATAAAAGTGATTGAATGCAAATTATTGTTGACGTTATATTCAACAAAAAGGCAGACCGGCCCAGAACAGTCATAACTTGGACCGGTCCTTCTGGCATTCATTTGCCCATACTGCCATATGGCCAGTCGGGGCCTGGCAGCCTGGCGTAAATGTAATGATGTGGGGGGCGTTCTGTCGTACTGGGGCCTGGTGGCCTGGCGTGAATGTAATGTTTTGGGGGCCGTTCTGTTGTACTGGGTCATGTTGCTTGGATCCTGCAATTGCTGCCTGCAGCTTTATTTATTATTATTATAGTGATATCTCTGTCATAGTTATACAGTCATGATAATAACTATGACAGACTCGTGTAAAATGCTGTTTCAAAAATGGGTAGTTGTTTCTGCAGTCTCTAGGACAGTTGTCCCATTCACAGGCGGCTCCGTTGCTCGGACAACGAGCGCAACATCACGTGAGGTGAACGTAAAAGTGAACTGTATTTTTTTTTATATAAATAAGGGGTGTGATGTCAGCGTCACCGTATTGCTAATTATTCCATCGTGAGTTAGCTAGTTTCTAGTTAGCATTAGCACCTAGCCATGGATAGACGCTTCCCCCCTCCTGCTGTATGTAGCAACTGCTTAGAATAGTCAATTCAAACCACAACGCATGCCGCATTGACTGTCAACGCTGAGTAGTGAACTGACAATTCTTAAAAGACAACAAAGGCATTGTACAAAGGCAACGTAACACTATATATAATTTTGGCATTATGGAACGTCATACGCTAAGCCATGTCAGCTTGCAAGCTTATGAACACAAGAGACATACTGTGCATTCATGTAGCTAAGTGATCGGTTCACGTGCTATTTTTTAATTACTTTTAATCGGTGTTTTGCGCCCATGCATTGAAATGAATAGAGAGCGCAGTACATGTCCTACCAGTTACTGCCAATTCACCTGGAGTCGGTCTGTGTGTCCTGTGTGTGTAAGCAAGTCTGTCGTAATATGTTGGGTGAGCAAGTCTGGCGAAAATTGGCTGCCGTGGTATAACTCAGACTGAGTGTTGTGTTTGATAGCTGTCGGTCCATTCGTTGTTCGTTCTGTGTAATTAACTGGCGACCAATTTGTGTAAAGTGTTTTGAGTCTCGATAAAAGCGCTAAAAACGGAATAAAATGAATTATTATAATTATTATTAGTATTATTATTATGTTCCATCTGTGGTTGTAGTGCTCATCGTTCAGTCTTGTTAGACATAACCTTATCTGAAGCAAGTTATAGGATACGGGTTTACAGTAGCTCTATTGAAGTGTTGGAGAAATACCCACGGTGGATCTACCAAAACTAGGAGATATTGCTAAAAGGTCCAACATGTTAACCCAAGTCAAGGACAGTGTTGCCTGTAACTTACAGTGTAAGGACCTCAGCATAGCACACTGCTGAAATCTGAGGCGATTTTTCAAGGGAAGGTAACTTATATTTGTGATATAACTATTTATTAAACTATTTAGTCAGAAATTCTTATTTTATTAAAGGTAGAAATTTCAGGAAAGGTGCGCTAGCTAACGTTAATGCAGACCAGCTTCTGCAGTCACGTTTGACATGAGTTTACCATGATGTCTGACCATTTGCAGAGTTACAGTGTTTCATGTTCACTTGCTATGTAGCAAATCAAGATAATTATATAGTATAATGGACAATATGTGCTTGGCTGTAGGGCCCGGTTCTAGCCTAATTGATAGAGGAGCGGAATTGTAATCGGATGATTGCCGGGTCGTGCCTCATAAAAATTGATACTTTTTTATTTTTTCAATCTTAATTTATATTTAATAGAAATTTGTTCCAATCCATACACGAGTTAGAGCAGGTTATGCGTTTGAATGTGTGGTTTTTCAGGACCAGTACTATGCATTATCTTGCTTTGGCCTTGCCGTGTGCGCAATCATGAGAGTTCACAGCTGGTATAGCAACACCCCTCCACCCTCCAAATGTTGCCGATACTCTCGTGCAGCGTCCTCAGAGCTCTGTTTGTTTGTGACTGAACCTGACGAGAAGAGGGGGTTGGAAGTGGTCGTTGTTGGAGGCGGGCTTTAGCCTGCCCACCCAATCAGAAGTTTGAAACGGTACTGGAATTTTGTGTGCTATATTTTCATTGGCAATTTAAAAAAAAAGGTTTTTATTAACTTTTGATTGGGTGGGCAAGACGCACGTTTGGGTGTGCAGTGCCCACATTTGCCCCTGCCTACCGCCAGCCTTGCTGGCTGTTCATAAGGAACACAAAAGTACTGCCTTCATTAGGCCAATCTGGTTGGTCTACAAGCCTTTGGTGACAATTTGTTGACTGTAAGGTTTTGAGAAATAGCGCACTTCTGTATAGCGTACTAATTGCGGTAAATTTCTCTATTGTAAGGACTGATGATCCTCCTTAACGTTTCAAAAATGGTTTCCCCCTACAATGCATTCAAACGCTGCTGTTAACAAAAAAAAATTGTTGACAAATGCAAAACGTTTTTTCTTTTGATTTTGTGATCGCTAGCCATCACAATTTGGATGTGGTGTTATAACGTTATTCCCTTGGAGTCTAACGTTAACTAACGTATTTACAGCGTTATTCCAAATTCCACGTTACTGACATTCTGGGATTACTCGTATCTACTAAGGTTTTTATTTTGCAGATGATTCCATCATAAGATGCGCTCCTCAGCCAAAGTTCCATTGTTCCATTTTCAGGCTAATATTGTCATTGCCACGACACCGTGGCCTTATTAATGTTCTCTCACAATTCAAAGCAAGAGATTGACTTTGCTAAACATAACTTTATTGTCCTGTTGGGGTCGGAAAATCTGTTAATTAAAAACTAATGGTAGGATTGTCTCTCACCCTGGGCGACTCCGGAAAAGAAAAGAGTCAAGCCCTTCTCCAGGACTTTGGTTCCCGAACCAGTGCCATGCGTAGAGATGAGCCCAACTATGTCTAGTTGGTACTGCTCCACCTCCCGCACTAGCCTCCAGTTCCCCACCAGAGAGGTGACATTCCACTTCCCTAGGACCAGTCTACGATGCCAGGGTGAGCACGCCTAGGTCCCTGCCTATGCCTGCCACCCGGTTGGCGTTGCACCCGACCCCAATGTCTATCCCTGTAGATGGTGGGCCCACAGGGCGGCGGCTCCATGTTGTTTCTTCGGGCTGTGCCCGACCGGGCCCCATGGGTCAGGGCCCGGCCACCAGACACTCGCCAGTGAGCATCCCCCCCGGGTCTGGCTACAGGGGGTAGCCCTGGAGGTGCCACAATGCCGTTTGGTCCGCTTCATCGTGGGTCTTTGAATCACGCTTAGTCTGGACCCTCCCCCGGGACCAATTTACCATGGGAAACCCTACCAGGGGCTACTGCCCCCGACAACACAACTCCCAGGATCACAGGCACACTCAAACCCCTCCACCACGTTAAGGTGGCGATTCTAGGAGGGGATTCTTACAAGTCCCCGGCTGGGCGCCGCTGTGTTCGAGTTTTCCCCGGTGAACGAGAGGGTCGCCTCTTTGCGACTGCGAGTCGCTGGGGGGAAGGCTCTGACTGTTGCTTGTGCTTATGCACCAAGTGGCAGTTCGGAGTATCCGGCCTTCTTGGAGTCACTGGGTGGGGTCCTGGAAAGGGTAACATCTAGTGATTCTATAGTTCTGCTGGGGGACTTCAACGCCCACGTGGGTGACGATGGAGAAACCTGGAGAGGGGTGGTTGGGAGGAATGGCCTGCCCGATCTGAACCAGAGTGGTGCTGGACTACTGTGCTAGGCATGGATTGTCCATAAGAAACACCATGTTCGAGCATAGGGAGGTTCATAAGTGTACCTGGTACCAGAGCACCCTAGGCCGCAGATCGATGATCGACTTTGTGGTCGTATCATCAGACCTGCGGCCGTATGTCTTGGACACTCTGAGACCCGGTAAACCCAAACGTGTAGTGAGGGTGAATTGGGAACGTCTGACTGAGGACCCTGTCCGTGAGGTCTTCAACTCCCACCTCCGGAAGAACTTCTCGTGCATCCCGGGAGAGGTTGGGAATATTGATTCCGAGTGGGCCATGTTCAAAACCTCCATTGTGGAAGCGGCTGCTAGGAGTTGTGGTCAGAAGGTCGTCGGTGCCTGTTGTGGCGGCAACCAAAGAACCCGCTGGTGGTCACCAGTGGTGAAGGAAGCCGTCAGACTGAAGAAGGAGGCCTTTCGGGCTTGGTTGGCCCAGGGGTCTCCTGAAGCAGCAGATGGGTACCGGGTGGCCCGAAGGGCTGCAGCCTCGGTAGTCAAAGAAGCAAAAACCCGGGTGTGGGAGGAGTTCTGGGAGGCTATGGAGAAGAACTTTCAGTTGGCCTCAAGGAAGTTCTGGCAAACCGTTAGACGGCTCAGAAAGGGAAAGCAGGAATTGGCCCAGGCTCTGTTGAGCAGGGGAGGAGAACTTCGAGGAACTCCTTAACCCCGCCAACACATCCTCTGTGGAGGAGGCAGAGTTCGAAGACTCGGGGGAAGTCTCAGCCATATCCCTGGCAGAGGTCACTGAGGTAGTTAGGAAGCTCCTCAGCGGCAAGGCGTCGGGTGTGGATGAGATTCGCCCCGAGATGCTGAAGGCTCTGGACATTGTTGGGCTGTCTTGGCTGACACACCTCTTCGTTGTTGCGTGGAGGTCAGGGACAGTACCATTGGAATGGCAGACCGGGGTGGTGGTTCCCATTTTTATAAAAGGGGACCGGAGGGTGTGCTCCAATTATCGGGGTATCACACTTCTCAGCCTACCTGGGAAAGCTTATGCCAGGGTGTTGGAAAGAAGACTCCGACCGATTGTCGAACCTCGGATCCAGGAGGAGCAATGCGGATTCTGTCCTGGTCGTGGAACAGTGGACCAACTCTTTACCCTTGCGGGGCTGTTTGGGGGGGGGGGCATGGGAGTTTGCCCATCCAGTCTACATGTGTTTTGTGGACTTGGAGAAGGCCTACGACCGTGTCCCCCGGGGAGTCCTGTGGGGGTACTACGGGAGTATGTACTGTGGTAAACTGCATCAAGGGACTTTAAAATAGTTGGGACTGCATGCATATACACAATATCACCATAATCCATGACAAGAGAGTAGATTTTACAATTGTCTTTCTGTTGTCAAGGGAAAAGCAGAGTATTCTATATAGAGCTCCAAATCTGGTCCTCACATTCTTTGTCAGTCCAAGCAAATGTGTCTTAAATGAAAACTTTATCTAGTGATCTTTTCATCTAGTGAAATTCCCATGTATTTGTAAACTGCAACACGCTCAATCTGAGCCTAGATTATATGATCTATAATCTAACATTTTGGCCCTTGAGAAAAGCATATATTTAGTTTTTGACCCATTAAGGATTAATCTTGGATTTCTAAGGGATTTCTGTACACAATTATATGCCCTTGTCAGGTTTGACATTGCCTGTTCCATGGATGAAGCATAGGAATAATGAATGGTATCAGCTGCATAGAAATGTACTTTACAGTCTTTTACAGAGGCACATGTATCATTAACATAAAGTGTAAATAATGTAGGACCTTAAACCGAACCTTGTAGCACACCATTTTCTATGGCTACAACCTTTGATTTTAAACCCTTAGCATCTATGCACTGTGTTCTATCAGAGAGGTATTCCGGAAACCATTTAAAGGCTGCATCATCAAATCCCAGCAAGGCTAATCTATCCAGAAGTAATCTGTGATTAACTGTATCAAAAGCCTTTGCCAAATCAATAAAAAAAGCAGCACAACGTTTCTTATCATCAAGAGTAACTATATAATTTACTACAAGAGTAGCTGCTGTAATAGTACTATGACCAGCTCTGAAACCCTATTGAAAAGAGCTTAAAATATTATTAGTGGACAAGAAAGCACGAACCAATTCATTTACAAGATGTTCTAACGTCTTTGCTAGACATGGGATTTTGGAGATAGGTCTGAAATTATTTAAGTCACTTGCGTCCCACCCTTTATGTAAAGGAGTAACCAGAGCTGATTTCCATGTCTTAGGTATTAAACCATAAGCAATTGTTACATTAAAAATGTATGATTTCCATCTCATTAGTATTAACCGTCTAGCCATAAATGTTACAAAAGCTATCAGATCCGCTTGGAGCTCAGCCAAAGGCAACTGTGGGATACCGGACAGAGCAGTAATGGCATTAGGCTTGACAAGTGTCTCTGTTACCTCCGTCAGTGTTGAAAATCGCAGTCCAGTATTGGCGCATATATGTACACGACCAAAACCTATGCACATGATTTGCAGGTGTTACATGACATTTATCACAACAGGGATCAATATTGTCATATATTTTGAAAAGCCTAACTTTGGTCCAATGAGTGCGGTGGACAACTTTACATTGAATCAACCCATGTCAGGTGCAGACAGATGACGTATGCACACGTTTAAGAATATCCCCCCGAAGTTCCTCAGAAATCTCTTCCCAAATCCTCCTCCCAAAGAGCCTTCGCAGAGTAAAGAGAGGTTGAAGATAATGTTTGTATTTGACTATAAATACACTGCTCAAATAAATTAAAGGAACACTTTGAAAACACATCAAATCTCAATGGGGAAACAAATCATGCTGGATATCTACTGATATGGACTGGGTAATGTGTTAGGAACGAAAGGATGCCACATCGTTCGATGGAAATGAAAATTATCAACCTACAGAGGGGCTGAATTCAAAGACACCCTGAAAATCAAAGTGAAATCATAGTGTGTTCTGTGTCTGTGTGAGCAAGTCTGTCGTAATATGTTGGGTGAGCAAGTCTGGCGCAAATTGGCTGCCGTGGTATCACTCAGACTGAGTGTTGTGTTTGATTGCTGTCGGTCCATTCGTAGTTTGTTCTGTGTTATTAATTGGCGACCAATGTGTGTAAAGCGCTTTGAGTATCTAGAAAAGCGCTAAAAACTAAATAAAATGTATTATTATTATTATTATTATTATTATTATTATTATTATTATTAATAATAAAAAATTAGGCGGCAGGCTAGTCCATTTTGCTGAAATTTCATTGCAGCAACTCAAAATGGTACTCAGTACTGTGTATTGCCCCCACATGCTTGTATGCATGCCTGACAACGTTGGGGCATGCTCCTAATGAGACGATGGATGGTGTCCGGGGGTATCTCCTCCCAGATCTGGACCAGGGCATCACTGAGCTCCTGGACAGTCTGAGGTGCAACCTGGCGGCGTCGGATGGACCGAAACATAATGTCCCAGAGGTGTTCTATTGGATTTAGGTCAGGCGAGCGTGTGGGCCTGTCAATGGTATCAATTCCTTCATCCTCCAGGAACTGCCTGCATACTCTCGCCACATGAGGCCGGGCATTGTCGTGCACCAGGAGGAACCCAAGACCCACTGCACCAGCGTAGGGTCTGACAATGGGTCCAAGGATTTCATCCCGATACCTAATGGCAGTCAGGGTGCCGTTGTCTAGCCTGTAGAGGTCTGTGCGTCCCTCCATGGATATGCCTCCCCAGACCATCACTGACCCACCACCAAACCGGTCATGCTGAACGATGTTACAGACAACATAACGGTCTCCACGGCTTCTCCAGACCCTTTCACGTCTGTCACATGTGCTCAGGGTGAGCCTGCTCTCATCTGTGAAAAGCACAGGGCGCCAGTGGCGGACCTGCTAATTCTGGTGTTTTATGGCAAATGCCAATCGAGCTCCACGGTGCTGGGCAGTGAGCACAGGGCCCACTAGAGGACGTCGGGCCTTCAGGCCACCCTCATGAAGTCTGTTTCTGATTGTTTGGTCAGAGACCGTCACACCAGTTGCCTGCTGGAGGTCATTTTGTAGGGCTCTGGCAGTGCTCATCCTGTTCCTCCTTGCACAAAGGAGCAGATACCAGTCCTGCTGATGGGTTAAGGACCTTCCACGGCCCTGTCCAGCTCTCCTAGAGTAACTGCCTGTCTCCTGGAATCTCCTCCATGCTCTTGAGACTGTGCTGGGAGACACAGCAAACCTTCTGGCAATGGCACGTATTGATGTGCCATCCTGGAGGAGTTGGACTGCCCGTGCAACCTCTGTAGGGTCCAGGTATCGCCTCATGCTACCAGTAGTGACACTGACCCTAGCCAAATGCAAAACTAGTGAAAAACAGTCAGAAAAGATGAGGAAGGAAAAAATGTCAGTGGCCTCCACCTGGAAAACCATTCCTGTTTTTGGGGTCGTCTCATTGTTGCCCAAGGTTACAAAAATCCAGATATACTTTTTACGAGCATGGGGACAAGGCCAGCAGATTGCTAGCCTATCAACTGCGACAGATATCTTCCCACCAGATTCCCCAATTCGAACGTCTTCAGGCTTGACAATTGATCCTAAGAAAATTTATCATGAATTTAAATATTTCACATATCACTGTATACTTCTAAAAACACAGCTGATTCTGAATAGTTTCTTTAATTTTATTGTGTGATCCGAAGCTAAAACCTCAAACTCTGTCTTTAAAGAGAGGCGTTCCTTATATAGATCTGGAGAAGGAGAGGTGGCATAAATTGTGTCTAGCTGTGCAATGCGTTTTGTTAAGTCAGTACAATTTTCCCTCTTAATCTTCCTCTCATAACCACTGTAAGAAATTATTTCACCTCTGATATGCGCCTTCTGGGTCTCCCATAACACTGATGCAGGCACATCGGGGGTCTTATTTACACCAAGAAAAAAATCTATTTGCTTTGAAATACATTCCACAAAGTCCTCATTTGAAATTAAACAATTATGAAAACGCTATGGAGCACGGTTATTATCAGATCCTTTAAAATGTATATTCATAGTAACTGGGGCATGGTCAGATATATCTATTGCATTATGTAACATTTACTTTACAGATGGAAGAAATATTATCTACAAGAAAATAATCTCTACAAGTTAAAGTGTGATGGACATTTGAAAACAATGAATATTTCTTTCCAGAGGGATTAAAAAAATGCCAAGAGTCGGATACGGCAAATTGCTCTTTTAAGGACTGGATCACCTTAGCAGACCTCGAAGACATACAGTTTCGGTTAGAGGAATTGACTGTGTCAGTTCAAGAAAATGTACCTTCTCTTCAGTGGTATTTTCCGCCTACGCAATGCCAGCACTTGTAGAAAAAAAATTGGACAGTGCTTTATTTTCTTTCCTTCTGTAAAACAAATAAATGTCTGCCGCGTACGGTGACGACCCCGAGGCTCGAGCTCCAAAAAAATTGTCTGCGCACAGCTATGGTCATTTCTCACACAGTTTTCAACATAATAGGCAGCCCTGATAATCATACTATTAACAATAAGAAAAGTATAAATAAACATATAGGCCTAATATAAATATAAATAATATCAATAGTCATAATAGTCAAAGATTTCATTTGATGGGAGGGGCAGTATGGACCTAGAGAATCGAAAAGGGGGCGCTAGCCCAAAAAAGTTCGAGAAACACTGACCAAAGTCATACTGTATATGCTTCTGAACTGACCATGCCACAAATGTTTGTTGTGAGACGTTATGAAGTAATACTATGCCATAGCTGACTAGGCGGTTCCCCAGCAGAGAGGACTGCTGACAGGAGGACACTGAGAGACTGCCGGCTGTTTGCTGACTCAGATCTTCTGTATTACCAAGCTGAAGGTTGAGGGATGGACAAGAGTGTAGTGTTTCCTAAACAGACCTGTTACCCTGTAGACATGGTCTGTCTTCTCTCTAGCTAGATGGGTGTGAATTGATTTTAGATATCATAGAATATACTAGAACATACTTGGTTTACAAGAAATACAAATCAGATTTTGTACATAGAATTTATGATCGTATGCCATAAAAGCTTTTGCTAAGCCTACCTTTTTATTTTCCAAGTACGCCTTGATGGTGAATATGAGTCCTGAACTATGGCGTTATTGAAGATGTGCAGCTGTATGTTTCAGTGTGTCTAGCCGGCAGAGGTTGAGTTAATTTGATAATGGTTGTTGCTTCTCTTATCCTGTTGTTGCTGCTATGGCATCCCTTTGATGTCTCCTGTCAAAATACCACTGATCTCTTTTTGCAAGCTGGCTGGAGTCACAGTCGTGAGCATGCCATCTGTCATTGTGGTCGCAGGCCGGGCACCAGGCGATGGGACACACCATCAGACGCATACACAGAGACACTTACAAACGCGCACACACACACACAATGACACACCATATTTAATTTACACACCGCATCATACATAACGCTCAAACTCATAGAGTGACTGGTAAACAAAACTGCACACATCTGAACAGACATGGACACACAGAGCATTCATTCCATAATAAAGATTCAAACCTGTGCCTATTCCAGCCATTGACAATATTGGGCATTTGTTTAGTCTTTGTCTCAGCTTTAAGCTTTGTAAAACCTCATGCACATTTTTCACATAGTACTATGATGCAGGCTCACACCTGGGCATACACATGCGTACATACTAGGGCTGACACCTTTTGATCGATTGATTGATTGGTTGGTTGGTTGGTTGGTTGGTTGGTTGACATGCTCTTGGTCGACCAAATTCTCATTGGTCATTTAATCGCTGCTGTTACTTACACAAGAAAAGCGCCATTTAATCCATTACTTTCTGGGTGGGAGGGACATGCCCTTGTTTATTTTTGTATTACAACAAATTTTGCAAACTGTTCCTCTTTCCTTTTTGAAAGAAATAACCCCCTTGCCTTTCTATGTTTCCTCAACAAATTGCCACAGTCGACGTGCTTCCATTTCCAATGTTGCGCCTTCGTAGCTTCTTCCCGACATAATCTGGTATTTTGTGGGTTCCGAGTAACAGGAAATGAGGTCAACAGGAGTTCTAGAACACCCTTCTGTGTTTCCTAGAAAACGCATAACATGTCATCTGTGGTCTGTAGACATTTTTAGACATTTCAACCCCAAAATAGGCCTCCACCTTAATCCCTTTTCCACTGAGCCCCTCACCCTTTTAGTTTTCATTCAGAGCAGCATGTGTCTGTCTCTCTGTTTCCCTCTCTCTTGTTCTCTCTGCCCTTCAATTTAATTAAGGTTTGCCGTCACTTTCTCTCACTCACTCAGTCCCTCCCTCACCAAATCCATTCCACCTCTCACACAAATATTCACAATTTAAAAATAATTGTCTTGATTTTGCCTACTCATGACAACAAAGATGTAAGACTACTTTCTGTTCTTCACACTCTCACTCTGTTATTAAATAAATAATTAAACATTAGCCTAAAAAGACGAAGTTCCGACAAGCAAGCATTTGTAGTAAAAAGTCCAACTGTGACTAGTTAAGCCTTTGCACAACAGAAGATTGGGAGGCACAATTTAACCTTTCGTGGTGGTCTTTTTGCACTGCAGAGCAGGATTTAGCTAATAATAATATTTTTGGTAAATTTTTCCTTCAGGCAGCACACATGTCAGGTGCTAGAATGTGTCTGCTCTGCCAATGGCAGAAGACCTAACATAGATGGTCAAGCTCTTCTAATGGAGGATGTTTATGTCTGTCTTGTGGCTGCCACTGTGCATCAGCCAATGGGGTGTTAACATGCCCAGGGGACAGAAGGGGCTTGTTTTGTTTTGACAAGTCTCTGGGCTGATATGACTTACAAAAACTCATAGAAAACAAAATGGGCCAGTTTCAAGTTCATTGCAGCTCACGTGGCCTGTAAGTTTGTTTAGCATGAAGGATAATTACATTGGATGTTTTATTGAAGTGGTTGAACAACAACATCATCATACTGTGATTAAATTCAAATTGTCAAAGCTGTACGTTTTAAGATTCTCTGCTATACATTTGCATTTATTTTTAGCCTGTTTACTGTAATCTCACTGTCATATTTCTGTGTAGTCTAATCTGACATATTTTAAAGAGGATAGTAAAAAGAAAGAAAGCAAGAGTAGAGAGATACTGTCCTCTTGTTCTTAGTGCTGCAGTGTAGGCTCAGTGAAGTGGTTATTTACAGCAGACAGTGACGCAACTCTGCAGCACCAGGGGACAGCAGGACAGGATGGCTGCTCTCAATGTCCCCGTAACATACTCTCACACTGCACACAACATATCTTCCTCTCTTCCCTCCTGCTTCTCTCTGTCCCTCTCAAACTTCTATCAGAGCCTCATTCTTCATCCACGCTCTCTTAGTTCAGTCAGTCATCAATACACTCATTCACGGTGTTGCTTAGCATTTTGTCAGGGGGGGAAGGGCTTATTTGCTACTCATCCTATCAATGATCCGCATGTTGAATAAACAGCTGTACTTCTGCCTGAAATAGCCCCCCCCCCCCCACCACCACCACCACCACCACACACACACACACACACACACACACACACACACACACACACACGTTATACACACACATACACACACATCTGAAAACACACTAACATCACTTTGCTTTATTCAATAGCTATTTCAGTGTTGAAGGGGAGCCAATGAAAACCATAAAATCCCCACCACAATTGCATAGGGACACTGCTACTGTAATTAAGGCCGTTGTGGAAGTCTGGGAGCCCCTGGGTGGAAGCAGGAAGTAGGTCACTGGCACACGAGAGGTTTGAGGGCACTGGAGACTGTGTGTTTTCAGGTCTGCCATTCAGGGTACTTTCGAAGCCCTATTGTCCGATTGCTTCTCATGCGACTCTTTGCATTTTTTTTATATGAATTTACCTCTAAATCTGAGTTAATACTACTTGACAGCAGGATGTCATGGTCACATCCTGCAGATTTTACTCTAGTCAACCATTGCTGAAGATTTGTAACTATGCCATTGCAAATACGACTGCCTTTATAATTTGTTTTAATAACACTCAAGGGAAGACCCAAAGTTTCTGCCATGTAATGTAATTTACCGGATTACTTTAAATCTGCCTGCCTGGCCAGTGTGTAACTGTGAGGATCAGACTTGGAGCGCTACTTAGAATAAGATCATGCTTTTCACTTGAAAACAGAAAGACAATTGTAATATTGTCAGTTATATTTAATTTTATTAACAGTCATGGATTGTGGTGATATTGTGTATATGCATCCAGCCCCCCAGTCTACTCCAGGTAGGGAATGAGTCTTTACCCCAAGTGAAGGAGTTCAAGTATCTTGGGGTCTTGTTCTCGAGTGAGGGTAAAATGGAACGAGAGATGGGCCGGAGACTTGGAGCAGCGGGTGCGGTGTTGCAGTCGCTCTATCGCACCGTTGTGACGAAGAGAGAGCTGAGCCAGAAGGCAAAGCTCTCAATCTACCGGTCTATCTTCGTTCCTACTCTCACCTATGGTCATGAAGGGTGGGTCATGACCGAAAGAACGAGATCGCGGATACAAGCGGCGGAAATGAGTTTCCTCCGGAGGGTGGCTGGCATCTCCCTTAGGGATAGGGTGAGAAGTTCAGCCATTCGTGAGGACTCGGAGTAGAGCCGCTGCTTCTTTGCGTAGAAAGGAGCCAGTTGAGGTGGTTCGGGCATCTAGTAAGGATGCCACCTGGCCGCCTCCCTAGGGAGGTGTTCCAGGCACGTCCAGCTGGGCGGAGGCCGCGGGGCAGACCTAGGACCAGGTGGAGGGATTATATCTCCACACTGGCCTGGGAACGCTTTGGAATCCCCCAGTCAGAGCTGGTTAATGTGGCCCGGGAAAGGGAAGTTTGGGATGCCCTGCTTGAACTGCTACCTCCGCGACCCGACCACGGACAAAGCGGATGACGATGATGATCCAGCCCCAACTATTTTAAAGTCTCTTGATGCAGTTTACCGCAGTGCACAGTGTAACTGGGGATAGTTTTAGAACTCATCACTGTACACTGTATACAAAAGTAGGAGGGTCTTCTCTTAATTATAGGAGGGACAAACATTGTTTTTTTTTTTGTTTACAAGCCTTTGCTGGGCAAGTTACCTTTTTACCTTACTTCATTATTAAAACACAGATCCAGTAGTCATAGGACACGCTCACAGAACTATATCACCAAAGTGAAAACAGAACTTGGTAAATCAGCTTTCAGTTCTTTTTTGCCATGGATACATGGAACAAGATTCAACAGGACTTTAAATTAGAGCAGTTTGTTAAAGGACAATTTAAACTTTTATTGGGAGTTGAGTGTTCTTGTTTTGGTTGAAAAATAAAGGGCCCATAATGTAGAAAATCATACATTTTTGTGTGCTTCCTTGGTGTCTATGAAGCACATTAAAAAGTATTTTAAGTATTCTTCCCTTCCAACTCACATGCCGTTTTCACTGGTGAACACGAGTTTACGCCCATTGCTCATTAACATTCATTAGCTGAGTTATGTTATTGGCTAGGGATAGTAACATTCCACTGCTGTCATGGCTGCGGCCGGAGAAGCCGAGTCGGTGATTGGCCAATTAGATTGACTTGGATTTTCTTCGGCACAAATCAGTGAAATTCCCGTTCCTGTTTGGCTTGGTGAGAGCAGGCTGGCGTCGTGCTTGACTGCCGCTTCTCCCTTGCTACCTGTGTTTGCTCGTGTTTTTGTCAGTTTGCTAAATTTCTCCCTGACCTGTCGGCACTTTATTTTTTATTCTTATTCAACACGCACTACGGACTATAATCATCACCTTCAGGCTTTCATCGGAGCTCAGACCCCTCCTTATGGGAGCTTAGCTCCCACTGGCTCCCACATTACTCGAACCCTGATCACCTTCATCCCAACCTTCCTACTCTCAGGACCTACTGTCTCCCCGTCGATTCTCCTATTGCTCCGGCCTGGCGTAGGCAACTCTGTGAACCCCCTCCGTGTTTACTCACTGGGTGTATGGTATCGCTCTGTTCACTCTCCTCTTCCTGGCTCCAGTTTGGTACATTAGCCTCAACTGATTTGCTAGGCTGTGAGCCCCTGGTCGTAATCACACCGATTAAGTAATCACTTTCTCAGTGTTTGATTTTCTGGGTCGGAAAGGGCTGTGCAGTATTGGGGTTTCTTGCCTGCCCTAGCTTGGTTCACGGCTGGCGGGTAGCGTCAGTGTTCTCTAGTCTACTGGGTGTCATGTGTTGGTCCGTCGGTAGCACTTCGCTCTTCCTGTTGGCGTTTCCACCTCCATTACTACAGTGCCTTGCAAAAGTATTCACCCCCCTTGGCATTTTTCATGTTTTGTTGCCTCGCAACCTGGAATTAGAATGGATTGTTTGAAGGTTTGCATCATTTCATCCAGAGAACATGCCTACAACTTTGAAGATGTGATTTTTTTTTATTGTGAAGCAAACAACAAATAGGACAAAATAACAGAAAACTTCAGCGTGCATAAATATTCACCCCCCTAAGGTCAGTACTTTGTAGAGCCGCCTTTTGCGGCAATTACAGCTGCAAGTCACTTTGGATAAGTCTCTATGAGCTTGCCACATCTTGCCACTGGGATTTTTGCCCATTCCTCAAGGCAAAACTTCTCCAGCTCCTTCATGTTGGATGGTTTCCGCTTGTGAACAGCAATCTTCAAGTCTGACCACAGATTCTCAATTGGACTGAGATCTGGCCTTTGACTAGGCCATTCCAACACATTTAAATGTTTCCCCTTAAACCACTCGAGTGTCGCTTTAGCAGTATGCTTCGGGTCATTGTCCTGCTGGAAGGTGAACCTCCGTCCCAGTCTCAAATCACAGGCAGACTGAAACAGGTTTTGCTCAAGAATATCCCTGTATTTAGCACCATCCATCTTTCCCTCGACTCGAATCAGTTTCCCAGTCCCTGCTGCTGAAAAACATCCCCACAGCATGATGCTGCCACCACCATGTTTCACTGTGGGGATGGTGTTCTTGGGGTGATGGGATGTGTTGGGTTTGCGCCAGACATAGCGTTTTCCTTGGTGGCCGAAAAGTTAAATTTTAGTCTCATCTGACCAGAGCACCTTTCTCCATACATTTGGGGAGTCGCCCACATGCCTTTTGGCAAACTCAAAACGTGCCTTCTTAATTTTAACACTAAGTAATGGCTTTTTTCTGGCCACTCTTCCATAAAGCCCAGCTCTATGGAGTGCACGGCTTATTGTGGTCCCATGTACAGATACACCAGTCTCTGCTGTGGAACTCGGCAGCTCCTTTAGGGTTACCTTTGGTCTCTGTGCTGCCTCTCTGATTAATGCCCTCCTTGCCCGGTCTGTGAGTTTTGGTGTGCGGCCCTCTCTTGGCAGGTTTGTTGTGGTACCATGTTCTTTCCATTTGAAGATGATGGATTTGATGGTGCTCCGGGGGATCGTCAAAGATTTGGATATTTTTTTATAACCCAACCCTGACTTGTACTTCTCAACAACTTTGTCCCTGACTTGTTTGGAGAGCTCCTTGGTCTTCATGGTGAGATGCCTCTTGCTTAGTGGTGGTGCAGCCTCTGGGACCTTTCAGAAAAGGTGTGTTTATACTGACAGATCATGTCACACTTAGATTACACACATGTGGACTTCATTTCACTAATTATGTTACTTCTGAAGGTAATTGGTTGCACCAGAACTTTTGAGGGGCTTCATAGAAAAGGGGGTGAATACATATGCACATGCTAATTTCCAGATTTTTATTTAAAAAAAAAAATTTTTATATATATTTTTCTCATTTCACTTCACCAACTTAGACTATTTTGTGCAGATCCATCACATAAAATTCAGATTAAAAAAAACTTTAAATTACAGGTTGTAATGTAACAAAATAAGTAACTAACCAAGGGGGGTGAATACTTTTGCAAGGCACTGTACTTCTCCTCCGGCTCCAGTTATCATCTCTACTCAACCTCCAGACTATAAAATACTC
Organism: Galaxias olidus; assembly: GCA_026901105.3. Classification (NCBI taxonomy): domain Eukaryota; kingdom Metazoa; phylum Chordata; class Actinopteri; order Galaxiiformes; family Galaxiidae; genus Galaxias; species Galaxias olidus. Next base: position 31,094 of record JAPMUY010000105.1, on the reverse strand, counting down.
TTTATTTGAACTGCGATGTCTGTCATATACTAGTCGTCTCCCCCTGGATGCATATATGTCACTACGCTCATCTGGCATTCTCCGTCGCCACCCCTATCTTCAGCACTGCTCAAGATGTAACCGGACTGTGCACTACTCCGTTGGCTGCAGCATCCCGTCATTGTGGACTACTTTTCGCCCCTTTGTTCTCACGCATTACCACCGCCCTGTTTGTTACAGCTGCCTGCGGACGTTTCCTTTTACTGACTTGTCTAAGACTGCATCGTCAAAATGTAGCTTTGCCCAGTTAAACACCCGGTCTCTTAGCAATAAAGCCCTACCGCTCTGTCAATTCATACTGTACAATCACCTGGACTTTCTGATTTTATGTGAAACCTGGCAACAACCTGGGGAATTTTTTGTCCTTAACCAGGTTGCTCCCCATAATTATCATTACATCTGTAAACCTCGCCTATTTGGTCGAGGGGGTGGTCTTGCTTTCATCTTCTATACTAATGTTACTGTTACTCCCATTAACCTGATCTCTGTCAAATCATTTGAATAGACTGCATTTAAAGCCTGCTTCTCAACTGTCATAATTGTTGTTTATCGTCCACCCAAATCTAATGTCTCATTTCTATCTGAATTTTCTGACTTGCTCACTGTTGCTTCATCTCTCTCCCCACATTTGCTAGTGCTCAGAGACTTCAATATTCACATGGATACACCAAACTTGAAACAGCCCTCTGATTTATCTGATGTATTAGACTGTTTCAATATTACCCAGCATGTCACGTTCCCAACCCATACCACAGGTCATATCCTTGATTGGTCTGTTCTACTGGTTTAACTATTTCTCAGGTTTACCCCTCCCCCTTTCCCTTGTCTGACAATAGTATTATTCAGTTCACCCTTCACTCTAAGTCTACCACAATTACCCACACAAGATCAATCTCTTTCCGTAATATCAAAGCTGTTTCTCTGTCTGATGTAATTGGTGCCACCGTCTCCCCAGATCAGTTGGCTTAATACCACTCTGTCTACCTCACTAAACACCTTGGCCCCCTTAAAAACAAAAACTGTCTCATTTAATTTCTCATCCCTCTGGTTCACTTCAGAACTTAGAAAAATGAAGCAGGATGGTCGCCGCCTTGAGCGACTGTGCTCTAAGACGGGACTCACTGTCCACTTGCAATCTCTTCATCATCACATGTGTTCCATTCAGAGATGCACTCACTGCTGCACGTTCATCTTACTTTTCTGCCATCATTAATACTCCAAATTCCAACACTCTGACCCTCTTTTCCACTGTGAGCAATCTCTTTAAACCCCGCATGGACACCATGTCTACTTCCTCCACCCAGCTTGCCAATTCCTTCCTTCAGTGTTTTAATGACAAAATATTTAGCATTTATTCCTCCTTGAACTCCAAACCTCCCTCTGACGCTGCCACAGTGTCCCCTGGTGTGGGTGACGTTCAACTGCCTACCTCTGATGATCATTTCTCCTCATTTACCCTAGTTGACTCTGCACATGTCTCAAAAAGAATCATGGCATCTAAACCTATGGCCTGTCTTCTTGACCCTCTTCGAACTGTCCTCTGCATATCATGTTTACCTACTTTCTTCCTCACCTAGCTAACTTATTCAATATATCCCTCTCCCAAGGAGTTTATCCCTCAGTCTTTAAAACTGCTTCTGTCACTCCAATCCTAAAAAAATATGGCCTAGACACAACCGTTCTTGAAAACTACCGCCCTATATCTAACTTACCCTTTTTTGCAAAAAACTTTGAATGCGTTATTTCATCTCAGTTACATCAATTTCTATCTGCCAATAATGAGTTTGAGCCCCTTCAGTCTGGTTTTCGCACACTCCACAGCACAGAAACTGCACTCATTAAGATAACCAATGATCTCCTTACCTCAGCTGATGCTGGGGCCCTCAACATCCTCCTCCTGTTAGAACTTAGTGCAGCCTTTGACACAGTGTGTCACAAACTACTTATTTCTAGGCTGCTATCGTTGGGTGTTGAGGGCACTGCACTCATTTCTTCAGCCATATCTCACAAACAGACATCAATTCATATCACTTAATGGATTCACTTCTGATACATACCCAGTCACACAAGGTGTTCTCCAGGGCTCCGTCCTGGGGCCCCTCCTGTTCATAATCTATATCCTTCCTCTTGGTCAAATAATCAGACATTTGAACTTTAACTTCCACTGCTACGCTGATGACACAGATCTACATCAGCACAACTTCACTTGATAACCCTCCACTTGCCTGTATTGAACACTGCTTATCCACAATCAACCACTGGATGTCTATTGAACACTGCTTATCTACAATCAACCACTGGATGCAGGAAAACTCAAACTGAACATCAATAAAACGGAAATCCTCTTAATTGGCACCAAACACACCCTAACTGAAGTTGGCAATATCTCTATCTCCATTGATGGTCTTACAGTCTCCCCCTCCCCTTTAGTACGCAATCTTGGCGTATTAATGGATTTCACTCTTTCGTTCAACTCTCATATCAATAACATGGTCAAAACATCCTTCTTCCATTTTAGCAACATTGCTACAATCTGACCATCCCTTTCCCAGAGTGCAGCTGCCAAACTCATTCACTCATTCGTTTTCTCTCATCTTGCTTACTGCAATTCACTACTTTTCGGCATCAGCGCAACCTCCCTCCGTAAACTCCAACTGGTTCAAAACTCTGCTGCTCGTCTTCTCACCTCTACCAAATCTTCTGAGCACATAACCCCTGTACTCTTTAACCTTCACTGGCTTCCGGTAAGTCAGCGCATCATCTACAAGATCCTTCTCGTCACCTACAAAGCTTTACACAATTTGGCCCCTCCCTACCTCACTGAACTGCTCCAACCTTACCATCCTACCCGGACACTATGTTCCTCTGCAGATAGGCAACTGGTCATTCCAAAAGCAAAACTGAAGCATTTGGGGGAGCGTGCATTTTCTAGGGCAGCATCTAAACTACGGAACACTCTCCCTCCTCTAATTCGTAATTCCAACTCGCTATTAATCTTTCAAACCCACCTTAAAACCCATCTTTTCACCCCAGCATACCCTAGTTAAATCTGTTTAGAATCTGGTCCTTTAGCATACCCTAGTTAACTCTGTTTAGAATCCGGTCCTTTTCTTTTACTGATATACTATCCTTTTGCTTACTTATAATTAGAACTGTTGTTGCTGTCTGTCCGCTCTACCTGTTGCTGTTTAATTGTTTAGTTTTGTCCTGTTATCTATGTTGATATTGTGAAGCGTCTAGGGGTGTTTGAAAAGCGCTATATAAATAAAAAAATGAAATGAATTAGAACAGCTTGTTAAATAGGGTTAGAAAATGCACAAGGGATTTATTTAACTTTTTCATGTTGTTGGTACAATCCCTATTAGTGATGCAACAGTGCTAGACAAAGAGATAGTCCAAATATTACATTAGGGGCTCTTTGAATATTATACTGTATTGCAATTATTGTATTGTGTGAAAAAAAAAAAAAGTTTTTCTTTTTTTGTAATTTAGATATTCTGCCTTTAAACAGGGCACAGCTGAAAAAGAGACCTGGTCTCAGCCGATTAACCCTGTATAAATAAATAAATTACAAATAAATAATTTTTAAAAACTCGCTATTGTTATTTCCAGTCCATTTTCCTCTCCTCAGATCTTTGTTTTGTTTTTTGAACTGCTCCACACATGCCTCCCTGTGAAAACTACAGGGCGATGATGCAACTAAGTGAGATAGAAAGGGGCTGAGGGACAGCAGGAGGGAGGAAGAGAGAGGGTTACAGAGAGGAGGAGAGTGGTAAGTTATGGCTAGTTTCCACCAAAGAATTTCGTTATAGTACCCTTAAAATGGTTATCTAACACGTGCCAATATGTACCAAACCCTACATCTGTTTTGCATTTCCACCGCAACAGCTACCCTGAAATAGCCACGTAACTATTAAATAACACGATTTGCCTTTGTTGTGAGGTGCTTATACCGGTAGTTTCCATCGCCATAGATAGGATTTTTAAAAATAGCGGGTTTGTTTGCATTTGTACATTTAGTCTAGTATGAAGTGTTTCTAGCTTCACCTTTGAGTACTGGGTCATGTAAGGGAAATTATGGCATCTTCACAGATGTTCACGCCTAAGCTGTTGTGCAATGTGAGGGAAGGATCAGAGTGAAGGCCAGGTCACGAAAGAGACAGTATGTGCCTCTTGGAGACATTGAAGGCTAAGGTTTTGTGTCTTAGACATAGCATAAAATGATGTCTTCGTGTCCTATGTACGTGTCCTTATTAATGCCGATTACGTCCACTTCCCTCCAGCTTGACTAATGGGATGATTATTTATCTTAGACCAATATACTCGTTTCAACCTTGTCAACTAATCAGAACTTGCTATGTCGTTAGACTGATCTGACTGTAGTAATTTCTCTGTGTACAGACTCTGCATTAGATTCTGTAGTCATCAATAAAATTGTACTTGATCTTTTCACGGTTTCTCCCTCTTATTAATTGGTTATTTTTTGTCATAGATTGAATTTATCCATTACAGTCAGTATGCTGAGAACCTCACGAGCAGAGTAGTAAAAAACAGGACGGTTATTTTCCGTATCATCCACAACTTTTGCCAGTGGAAACGCGAAAATAACTGTTCCGATCAATGTTAAACTGACCCAAACCTAAACGGACTGTTTTGCGGAAATTTGCCATTAGAAAGGGGTAGAAATAAAGAGGTAGAGGGATATGGAGGAGAGGGTGAGTGTTCTGTCCATTATTCATTCAGAATGTGGAGGATCTGCCCTTGGGATGGATCATGTGTAGCGGCACGTGTAGGAATGTGGCTGTTACTGACTGAGACTGTATTCTATGCATGCATGTCTAGTCATGGTCTCAGGATCACTGGTTGTATGCAAAGGCAAAGAAAAATGTTCAGAGCTCAAAATTGAGACCTCAAAACAACTTGATCTGCATATTTTCAAACCTGCATTCCAAGCCAATTATTCTGCAAAAGTTTCATAAATCATACTATACATTAAACAACCAGGCCACCGCAGTTTCAGTCATGGTTTCCGTTGCTCACCATAGCCTAGACTACTGTACCAGGGGGAATACAGCTGTATGGCCTCTTCCATACTGTTTTCCTCATAGTTTTAAAACTTTATTCCATTCTTTGTAATAAATGTCTTTAACTCACAATTATACTTGAAATAAGAGCAGTATTTTGAGGTTGTTGTCTGTCTTTTAGATCATTAGGGAAAGCATGTATTCTCCTTCCTCTGTATTGGGACAATGTTTTATGTAGTACACTCTGTGTGTAATAGTGAAAGTATTTGCCCAGTGACCTGGTTAATAGAGTTGGCTCTGTTGGCCTTGCTCTGAAGGCTGTGCTATATTGAAAACATTGATTGACCCAGTGCTTACATAAGGCCTAAAGTGAGACCATTACAAAACAGGACACCCCCCCCCCCCCCACACACACATAGCTGCATGCAGAAATTAGTTGACTTTACTAGAAGCTGCCAGTATGAATCAATTTATTCTTTCCATTTATTGTTTGACAGACTGAGATTAGCTAGTCAGTTACCAGTTTGCATCTAAACCCTAATGTGTTCTGTTTGGAGGATCAAATGGACAAATGTAAATGGTACTGGTCCGTGACCGTGTATAAGTGATTACAGTGAGAGGATGAGGTCTGGAAGCTGGAGGGACATGCTCTAAACCGCTGCACTACAGCAACCGCTGCTGCTCACATAGCGGTGGTTGGCTTACAAGGTTTACAGTGTGTCTGCTGCCGTGCCCTGCGTGTCACTGAACTTCTAATGCTTCTTATCTGTAAGGCAGGATTTAGGGACGTGTGTGCGTGTGTGTGTGTGTGTGTGTGTGTGTGTGTGTGTGTGTGTGTGCAGCATCCTCAATGTCCATAATATGTCAATAAAAGGCATTCTGATAAGCATCATGCTTCCAGCTGTGCATACCAGGGTTCTATCACAACCCTTGTTCTTGCCACTGTGTGGTTGTAATCTCATTTGAAATAATCAAACATTCAAAAACTGAATTTCATAGTCCAAATACCCCTGATTATTGCAAATACAGTAGTTAAATATCTTTATTATTTTTTTTTGTAAGTGAGAACAACAAACAATAGAGGGACACATTTTTGGCTGAAGATTTTAGCATGCCCAAATAGAGCATTCGCTACACAAGACACACTAGAAATTGGTTAGTACTCTGGATGGACAGTGAAATCACATTTGCCTGGTATATCTCTACCAAGATATATTCTGGCAATACCAACAATTCTTACGTTTGTAGTGACATTTTTGCAACATAATTATTTAATGTGTGTTCCTGTGTCTCCTACCAGCTCTTCAGAGAAGTCCGTATAATGAAGATCCTGAATCATCCCAACATAGGTAAGTCTTTTCTTGTTTTTGTTTATTTCATTCTTGTGTGACTACTTGAGTCAGCTAACCTGCAGAAGCTAACATACTTAAGGATGTACAATCGATAAAATTATAACAGTATCACTTCCATAACTTTGCCTTATTCCCCATATTTCCATCCCTTTGTCTGTCCTGCAGTAAAATTATTTGAGGTGATCGAGACAGAAAAGACACTCTATTTAGTGATGGAGTATGCTAGTGGAGGTAGGTGCAGTAAAATGCTATTACACTCAATTTCCATGTTGTGTGATTCACGTTGTAGAATGTCTGTATACATGCATGTAGGAAGACTGTATCGAGTTCAGAATAGAGTTTAATTCCAACTGTTTTAATCCAGCAGCAGGGCAGCACGGTGGCTCAGTGGTTAGCACTGTTGCCTCACAGCAAGAAGTTCCTGGGTTTAATCCCCACCTGACCCAAGGGTCTTTCTGTGTGGAGTTTGTGTGTTCTCCCCGTGTTTGCATGGGTTTCCTCCGGGTTCCCGGTTTCTTCCCACAGTCCGAAAACATGCAGGTTAATTGGTGACTCTAAATTGCCCGTAGGTGTGTATGTGAGTGTGAGTTGTTGTCTGTCCCTATGTGTCGGCCCTGTGATAGACTGGCAACCTGTCCAGGGTGAACCCTGCCTCTCGCCCTGTCGGCTGGGATAGGCTCCAGCCCCCCCCGCGACCCTGCAAGGATAAGCGGTATAGCTGATAGATGAATGGATGGATGGATGGACGTTTTAATCCCTGGTTGTTGTCCATTCATCTAAATGCATTATGAAAGGCACTTATTGCACTATACGCTGATGGGCAGTAGCAAATAGCTTGCCTCATCCCTAACGCAATAATAAAAACAGTGCACTTGATCCTTCCTAGTCTGAAAGTGACTCTGTTCGTTCTCCCCTTGATAAAGAACCCCACTAGGCATTTCAAACATTAACAAGATTTCTACTTTAGTTGCTGCAATGAATTCCAGGCATTAGCTTCTGAATCTAGTGTTTTAAATATTGTTAACAATTTAAATAGCCTTAATCATCATTGTGAACAATGGCGCAAGATACAAAAATGTTTAGGTGTTGCAGTGTTGCAAAATTCATTCTGAAATTGTTGAGGTGATATAATGTTCTCTTATACCTCCCCTTTTCTTCTCAAGGCGAGGTGTTTGACTACCTGGTGGCTCATGGGAGGATGAAGGAGAAGGAGGCAAGAGCCAAGTTTAGACAGGTATGTAAGCATGGTTTGTTTGTCTGTCTGTTTGTATTATATATCTTTGTGAAATTAATGTCTTAAATGACTCTTTGGGTAGAAATCAAATTTTGATTTGAATTAAATGCATAAGATAATACCTGACCGGACTCCCAAGATTGTTCACATCATGATGTCATGGTCCTACAGTTCAGGGATAACAGGGATTGATGATAGTAACATAAACGTCTCTGTCACCTAGTGGTGGTACAACACATTGCACCTTGTTTAGGTTCACTGAGGTAATCAACTGGAATATATGTTTTCATCAGCTTTACATCAGGCCTGTGTCATTGCTGATACAGTTGGATTTAAATTCTTATACTTTATCAACCATTTCTATCAAGGAAGCTATTGAAACAGCGATTGTTTACTACCTATTATCTGTAATTTGCCACAAAATGTTCCCATATTCTGACGTTAAGGTTAATATTAGAGTAAGGTAAGGTATTTGATTCTTTCTCTCTGTGAAAGAAAAGGGAAGAAAGTATCACCAAATTAAAATGTGTACACTACTTCATGGCAATCTTTAATATTTTGCTGTCACACTTTCAGAATGACTCTGAGGATGTTTGTGTGTGCCAGACAATGTGCTGGTGGTATGTGCCAATTCAGTGGCTCATAAGTACTCTAGGACTGCTTTTTTACATTTCCCTTTGCTTGTTTGTCATCAGTGGACAGTCAGTTCTTATTAAGTACATCCATTTGATTGCTCGCTTTTTAGTAATATTTTCACTACGATCTGTCATAGAAACAAAATATTTGTCGGGGTTAAGTAGCACAGTGGCATTGACCCGCAGATTTCTTGTGCCTGAACAAGCCCTCAAGGTCTTCAAACTCACAAATTAAGAATTTGAGGTGGTTAGGTCATGAACTTTATAGGGCATTATGTTAAACCAACGTTTGCAGTTGTATCCTCACAGACAGGCGTGTGTAGTTGACCTATTTCATTATACCGTTGTGTGTGTGTGAAGCTGTGTGCTTATTTGTGTGTGTATATGCATTTATGGTTGATTGGTGTTTATTTGTGTATACGTGCGTTTCAGATAGTGTCTGCAGTTCAGTACTGCCACCAGCGAAGGATAGTGCACAGAGATCTAAAGGTAAAACAACATCCCTGACCTTTGTAGAGTTGCCAGAAGAAACATAACGATGCATGTGTGTATAATAAAGCAGCTTAAACAATTCAACATTGTTTAATTAGACCCTGACTGCCTTTGTTATGCCCCGATTTTGTACCAACAGGGTCAATAATCTGTGTTTTCAGTTGAGTGTTTGCAGATTGAACTGGTTCGATTGCATTAGACAAAAATAGTCAACTGCAGGAAAATTAGCAAATAGATTTGAAAAAGTAATAATAACAATAATAGTGATGTGACTTATTTTTTGTATGTTAATATATTAATCCTTTTTATACCTTCCCCATCCTCTTCCTACCCAGGCAGAGAACCTGCTGCTGGATGCAGACATGAACATCAAAATAGCAGACTTTGGTTTCAGTAATGAGTTCACTCTTGGTAGTAAGCTGGACACCTTCTGTGGCTCTCCACCCTATGCCGCTCCGGAGCTCTTTCAGGGAAAGAAGTACGACGGGCCGGAGGTGGATGTTTGGAGTCTGGGGGTCATCTTGTACACACTGGTCAGCGGGTCACTGCCCTTTGATGGGCAAAACCTAAAGGTATGTGAGTTATTGTGTATGTGTCTGTGGGTGTTAGGGCATGTGTGTGGTAGCCTCTTATTCTCTGCAGCTATCTCCATCCCTCTTTATCTCTTTTTTGTGAAAGTCTACTGTCCACAATCAATTATTTTCTGTCTTCTCCCACATCTTTCCCTGATGTCTTTCTTTTCTGGTATTGGTCTTTATAGGTATAGACCACACTGCTACTGTTTAACATACCCTTAGACTAGCTGACCAAGCTCTGCTTGTGTGTGACTGTGCAGGAGCTACGAGAGAGGGTTTTACGGGGGAAGTACCGGATTCCTTTCTACATGTCAACAGACTGTGAGAATCTCCTGAAGAAACTGCTGGTGCTCAACCCCACAAAACGAGGCAGTCTAGAGGTAAATTAGATATTATATTGTTCAAAATATATTATTAAGCTTGATTACTTGTTGCCTAATGATTTCAATGAATTTGCATTCTTTTGCAAAATTTCTTCTAAACTGCAATAGTCTTGTACTTTATAACAACTCATGCACCATATAAAAGTTGTATAAAAACAAATTATCAATTATCTCAGATAAATTAATATCTGCTCAATAGTTGGCACTTGCGTTACTTAGGCGAGCTACAGTATTTTGCTGTTGTTCACGAGGGCTGAGCTCGGTCAAATTGAGCTTTACGAATGGCTGGCTAGCATTGTTGTATGTGAATCTTCTCATTATTATGAGAAGTGTCAGTTTTTTTACAACTGAATAGTCGGGACAAAGTCATGCCATAAACATAACATGCTTTTTGTTTTGCTAAAGGTCACTTAGGTCAGATTGCTTTCTATCCCTAGCCAATAACATAAATCAGTTAATGAGCAATGGGTGTAAACTCACATTCACCACTGAAATGTGAGTTGGAAGGGAAGAAAGAGGCACCCTAGAATATTAAAGCCTTTATAGGCAACTTTTTTTGTATTAATGTATTATCAATACCTGTCTACAGTTTGCACATTGTAATGTCTATGGGAGAATGAAAAAAATTACTGTTCAGATCAGTCCTCTTGAAGTCTCAATATTTAACATTCATTTTGTCTGCCACCGGTTACAATCTCCTGTGAAACTGTGACGAATTGCTTTATGGCACAAGGAGGTGCGTCACTTAACCAGAAAGAGAATATTATACTTGGAGTATAGTCGTGGATCGGGCTAGCGACATGCAGTGACCACCAGCATTCTGCATGTCTACTTTGCAACGGTTAGGCAAAATAATTACACTAAGCAAACGGTTGGGGTTCCCAAAACCAGAAACTACCTACAGCCACTTTAAAAAATATTGGAAACAAAAACAAAATTATATTAAATGTTTTGTTAATGTGCTTCATCGACACTAAGGAATCACACACAAATGTATGATTGTCTACATTATGGGCCCTTTAAACATCAGTTCTGTCTTGACTGTTACAAACTTAACTCAGTTAACGCAGTCGTAAATCATACAGAAACTAGCAAGCAATGGATAAAGAAAAGAGTATTTTCGAATGGCAAGTTCAGCTACAAACCCTGCCAAAGGGGTATGTCGACAAGACCAAAGTTATTTATTTTTAAATTTAGTTACTACCGGAGAACATCGCATCTTAAATACCATTTGCTAGCCAAGCACACAGCTAATGCAGACCGTCCCGTTACTGCGTTAGCTCTGATACATCTCACTGGACACAATTACATTCTGGTTCTCTAGAAGTCCCTCCTGTCCCTCCAGTCATTTTATAAAACATTTAAAATATGCTGCTTAAACGTATAAATCATGTCTGTTATATTTTTTCTGCAAAATATGTTCAATTACCTTGTTAAAATCCTAAACAATTTTATCTTCTTCTTCTGCCTCGTTAAAAATTCCTGAATCTGAGTCGCCCCGCCCCCCTTTATTTGAACACCCAATATCCCATGACTTTGAACACTGTACCTATTAATGACTACACCTCCAATTGCTGCAGACCATATATGGTACAGTCGGCGCCATCTGCAGTGCACGAACTTGAGCTTTGGCAGGCATAATGTTGAATGCAATGTTGGTGAATATGGAGAACCAAAGCTGCCAAAATTAAAACCTAAATAAATAAATGACCCTAAAAAGCAATAAAGAAATGTACATAGGAAAGTAAATAAATAGGGGAATTAATACAAAGGAAAATACAATCCATGGCATTTAATACATTTTTTAGTAATTTATTTATGTATTTATTTTTCATTTTGGCAGCTTTGGTCCTCCATGGTTGAAAGCCCGATCTTTTTTAAAGTAAAACCAAACGGCAGTGCTAGGTTATCTTTAATTCCTGTCCTGTAGATATGGTCAGGTGACAGTTCCAGTCCAATAAGTGCCAATAAATACCTTTGCATAAAGCAAGAGCAAGCATATTTGTTCTCTCCCATGTTGTTAAGAATGTCAAAAACATTAGAAGTCAAGGCCGGCAGTAGGCAGCGGCGAGGGTGGGCACTGCTCACCCAAACGTGCGTCTTGCCCACCCAATCAAAAGTTAAGAAAGAAAAATAAATAAATAAATAAAATAAAAAATATATATATATATATTTGTGTAATATAAATATATAAAAATATATTTTTCAGCAATTGAAAAAATTGCACTGAAAATTCCAGTACCGTTTCAAACTTTTGATTTGGTGGGCAGACTAAAGCCCTCCTCCAACGTGGACCACTGCCAACCCCTCTTCTTGTCATGTTCAGGCACAAACAAAAAGAGCTCTGAAGACGCTGCACGAGAGTGTCGGCAACATTCGCAGGAGGGAAGGGGTCTATGGAATGAGATTTGTGCCAAAAGTCTACAAAAGTAAAAGCAAAATACACAAACAAAAAAGAAGATAACCAAAAGCATAACTAAAATCCAAAAGCAAAAAAAGAAAATCCAAAAGCAAAAATAGAAAATCCAAAAGAAAAATGTAAGAAAACTGTAAGCAAAACTAAAATCTATGATTTCTATTGTTCCATCTAGAAAGAAAATAAGAAAAATAAACAAAACCACAGATCCACAACCAAAAAAATAAAAAAACATATAAGAAAACCGTGGATTAAAATGACTAAACTGAAAACCATCATCGTCATCCGCTTTGTCCGGGGTCGGGTCGCGGAGGTAGCAGTTCAAGCAGGGCATCCCAAACTTCCCTTTCCCGGGCCACATTAACCAGCTCTGACTGGGGGATTCCAAGGCGTTCCCAAGCCAGTGTGGAGATATAATCCCTCCACCTGGTCCTAGGTCTGCCCCGCGGCCTCCGCCCAGCTGGACGTGCCTGGAACACCTCCCTAGGGAGGCGGCCAGGTGGCATCCTTACTAGATGCCCGAACCACCTCAACTGGCTCCTTTCTATGCAAAGAAGCAGCGGCTCTACTCCGAGTCCCTCACGAGTGGCTGAACTTCTCACCCTATCCCTAAAGGAGATGCCAGCCACCCTCCGGAGGAAACTAATTTCCGCCGCTTGTATCCGCGATCTCGTTCTTTCGGTCATGACCCACCCTTCATGACCATAGGTGAGAGTAGGAACGAAGATAAACCGGTAGATTGAGAGCTTTGCCTTCTGGCTCAGCTCTCTCTTCGTCACAACGGTGCGATAGAGCGACTGCAACACCGCACCCGCTGCTCCAATTCTCCGGCCCATCTCTCGTTCCATTTTCCCCTCACTCGAGAACAAGACCCCAAGATACTTGAACTCCTTCACTTGCGGTAAACACTCATTCCCTACCTGGAGTAGACAATCCATCGGTTTCCTGCTGAGAACCATGGCCTCAGATTTGGAGGTGCTGATCCTCATCCCAGCCGCTTCACACTCGGCTGCGAACCGATCCAATGAGTGCTGCAGGTCGCAGACTGATGATGCCATCAGGACCACATCATCTGCAAAAAGCAGTGATGCAATCCTCTGCCCACCAACCCGCAGCCCCCTCCCCCGCGGCTACGCCGTGAGATCCTGTCCATGAATACCACAAACAGGATAGGTGACAAAGCGCAGCCTTGGAGGAGGCCAACCCTCACCGGAAACGAGTCCGACTTACTGCCGCAGACCCGGACACAGCTCTCGCTTTGGGAGTACAGAGATTGGATGGCTCTGAGTAGAGACCCCCTCACCCCATACTCTCGCAGCACCTCCCACAGTATCTCCCGGGGAACCCGATCATACGCCTTCTCCAAATCCACAAAACACGTGTAGACCGGATTGGCATACTCCCAGGCCCCCTCAAAGATCCTCGCGAGGGTAAAAAGCTGGTCCGTTGTTCCACGACCAGGCCGGAAACCGCATTGTTCCTCCTCAATCCGAGGTTCGACTATCGGTTGAACCCTCCTTTCCAGCACCCTGGAGTATACTTTCCCGGGGAGGCTGAGTAATGTGATGCTGAAAACCATAAACTGAAAACCATGAGAAACAAATATAGATTCGTAAGATTTAACTTAAAAATATTTTGTTTAACTTTTTGTTCATTTATTTTTTTAGATTTTTGATTATGGTTTTCTTACATTTTTCCTTTGGTTTTAGTGGTCAGCTTTATTTGCTTTTGGATTTTCTTTTTTTGCTTTTGGATTTCAGTTATGCTTTTGGCTATCTTCTTTTTTGTTTGTGGATTTTGCTTTTACTTGTAGACTTTTGGCACAAATCTCATTCCAAAGGGGTCTATGCCAACTATGAACTCTAATCATGATTACACACATTGCAAGGCCAAATCGAGTTAATGCACACACAGTACTGCTCCTGAAAAACCACACATTCAAACGCATAACTTGCTCTAACTCATGTATGGATTGGAACAAATTAGTATTAAATTAAATTAAATTAAATTAAATTAAATTAGAGTCACCAATTAACCATCAATTAATTGGTGACTCTAAATTGCCCGTAGGTGTGAATGTGAGTGTGAGTTGTTGTCTGTCCCTCTATGTCGGCCCTGTGATGGACTGGCGACCTGTCCAGGGTGTACCCCGCCTCTCGCCCTGTGTCCGCTGGGATAGGCTCCAGCCCCCCCGTGACCCTGTACAGGATAAGCGGTAAAGTTAATGGATGGATGGAAAATGGATAAATTAAATTAAATTAAATTAAATAAATTAAGATTGCATAAAAAAATGAAATTGTGTCATCTGGCTTGGGCACAAACCGGCTATCTTCCGGTTACTGTTCCGCTGCTCTATCGACTAAGCTACAATGTGGGTCTGTCGCCAGATCACCCACCTAATAAAAATGTTCAATTTATCGTCAATTTTGATCAGATAAAAAATTATTAGCAATTAATCGGGATTATTTGTGGACACCCATGCGCTTAATCTCAATAAAATCTTTCACTTGACAGCCCTAGTTTTAATCATTAAAAGTAACCTAAATGTCTAGTACAAGTAATTGGACTGACCAACTAGTATGCTGTAGTGTTAGCGTGCTCTTTATTTTTTAAGTAAAGCTAGCTTGTGTCATGGTCAATGCAATAGTCAGTGACAGCCATTGTTATTTAACTTCGGTTTAATCTAAAAAAAAAAAGATCTGTAGCCAATGAGATACCCTTTGATGGATATTATGATGGATTTCTCAAACGGGAGTATATGCAACCATTTTGGTCTCAGTCTAGAGCCCTGAGTATGAAGCATATTTATTTTATCTGCGTGATTATCGATGACCGATTGTTCTTATTTAAGCAACGAGTTAACAACAAGCAGAAACAAAGGGCTAACAAGCTGAAGTTACGAGAAAACTGGGTGCGCCATACTTTGTCGGCTTATAGATTTCTGAAACCATGACCAAAGCAGGATGACATTTATTTCAATCTCTCGAGGAAATCCGACTGATATTGGCCGAGCCATTTGTATTCAACTTCAGTTAAACCCAAAAAAGATCTCTAGCCAATGCTATACCCTTTTGATGTATGTGATGGATTTCTAGGTTAGTTTAGTAAAACTTGTATGCATGATCCTATGCATGGCGAGACAGGAATGAACACTTTGGCTTAATGCCAACAGTTTTAAAAAACTGTCTGGTTTATCAGCCCTATACCTTAGAAGTTCAAAACTATGCTCAGACATGGTAGACAAAGTATGAATATGCAAAGTTTCACAACTCTGACATACAGTTGAAGTCTATAAGTTTACATACACTTATGTGAAAGTCATTAAACCACAGATTTCAGGTTAACAAACTATAATTTTGGCAAGTCGGTTCAGAAAGATGTTGTGCATGACGCAAGCAATTTTTCCAACCATTGTTTACAGATTATTACACTGATAATTCACTATATAACAACTAGAAAATGCATTTCCCTGAGCAAATGCAAATGTGATGCGTCGCAGTGATTGGACTGACCGCCTTAGCTCACAGAACCTGCCCGGCAGCACAAGTGGACCGTGCTACAGACCCTGTTTGTTGACAGGGGCTTTTGAAACGTGTCTTGGGCGAGCGGCTCACTTACCCGGTTGTAAACATTTACTGTTTAATCACTTGATTAAAAAAAAATGGGTGAAAACGGATTTGACCTGCCTAATAAAAGTATGTAACCGCAGTAAACTCTAACACGTTTTGTGTTTATCCCACAATACGTGTTATCACTGATAATATCATCCAGGCGCTTACTGCGTGCATTGTTTTTGAAATGTTGCCAAAGTTATTTTGGATGAGGCATTTTACATGGGTCTTAATAAATTGGCTAAGAGTGTGTTATACAACAAGCCAGCATAATGTAACAGGCTAAAGGCACTGCTGTTACGATCAGGCTCTGGGCCATAATAAATATGGAGGCGCACGCATAGTAAACGTTTTACAAATGGTTTTATTTACCCCTTTCCAGCCTCCTCCACATACTCGAACACAGTAAGGGTGTAGATCAGTGTCGTTAGTGCGTAGTGTGGTGAGTGCGTGGAAAATTAGTGTGGGGGTGTTGCAGGGTGTACAGGTAAACAACAAAGCCTGCGGCCAGAACAAAAGAGAGTGAGGAAGCCAGAGAAGGTAAATGAGGTGAACACTTATAACCCATGGCAGCCCAGGTGCTCCCCGTTACCCTGATTACACTGCCATGAGCACAGACACACCCACACCCCCAGATAACCCTCAGAGGATTGTCACACTACAAACAATAATCTATCATAGTTACTTACAATTCAGCTAACATTACCTTTGCTGTCTAATTCATGTCACCAGAATTGCTTTTATTAAGCCAAACAAAAACTTTTACTTACCATGTTGTAGATTCCAAAATGTTTCACAACTATTCTCTTGTTGTGGGTTTGAATCAAAGATATTGTTGAACGACAATGAAGTGGGTTTGCTAAGCAATGGTGACGCGTTTGCGGTCCTTGCAATCCTTCACTTTGTCCACTAGAGAGGGCTACAGCCATAGAGATGGAACACGTACCGGGGGCAAAAAAAACGATTCCAAATAATAATAAAAAAATACACGTAAACCGATCACTTAGCTATTTGTATGCGCACAACAAGGCATGAGGCTGGACCTGTCGGCGCTGGAATGGAATCGATAGGGTCAAAACTGCGGGCGTAGTTAGCGTGCAACCTAATAATAATAAGAACAAGAAGAAGAAGAATATGACTTTGTGATTTCAATATATGAGCATCACATGACGCATCACATAATTAGTACAGTCAGATGTTTACATGCACTAGTTGCACAAGTTGACTGTGCCTGTAAACGGCTTGGAAACTCCAGGAAATTGTCATGGCTTTAGAAGCTTGTGATAGGCTAATTTACATAATTTTGTTGGTGTACCTGTGGGTCATCATGAGGAAGGAAAATTATGTGGGTATATTGAAGCAACATCTCAAGACATCAGCCAGGAAGGTACCTACTAGAAATGTGATGAAATAAATAAAAAAATTAAATTAATCTTTCTCTCTACTATCAGTCTGACATTTCACATTCTTGAAATAAAGTACTGATCCTGTCTGACCTGAGCCAGGGAATTTTTGCTAGGATTAAATGTCAGGAATTGTGAAAAACTGAGTTTAAATGTATTTGGCTAAGGTGAATGTTAACCTCCGACTTCAACTTATAGGAAGTTATTCATTTATTTAATTTAAAAGATTAAACAAGGTATGAAATAGTGTATATTTCATGAGCGCTTTATGTCTTGTATTTATAAATGTAATTGCCGCAACACAAGACATTACCACACCTTTCGAAATTACAAGGTATTGGCGATCAAATAATAATACACACTTTCATATGACACTTTTTTTAGGTATCTTCTTAGACAAGCATTTAAAAATAGAACCTTATTGCTAAGAGGTTAAAGCCATTACAAACTGATAGATTGTTGAAAACAAACATGGGTATGTGTGTGTCATGAGTGTATGTACTAATGATTTCAGTGCAGTGGTGTTAAAACTCTGTCCTCGTTTGACTCATCCCTTTACACTCCAACTTTACCGCTTTCATCATGTCAGAAAAACTGTTTTGTCAGTACACTCAACTCTACAACATAATGTTGTGATAACCAAGCCTACAGGGGAATAGGATGTTTTAATTTCAAGCCTAAATCAGTTTCTGTGGAATAGTATGGATAGTTTTGATTGAGAATGATTTAAAATCATAATCAATTTATTGCTATCAAACTTTCTCTTTCCCTTTCTCCCTAAGCAAATCATGAAAGATCATTGGATGAATGTGGGCCATGACGATGAGGAGCTAAAACCATACATTGAACCTGAGACTGACTTTAACGACTCAGACAGAATAGGTGGGTTTGTGTAAGAGATTACTATTTAATATTTGTGTAGTACTGGTACAATATGTTTTATTCTCAAAAAGGAATGATTTTCAAAGCAAAATAACCTCAGTCTTCTTTTTTCCGTCTCAATTTTTATGTATAACATTCTTTGTGTCTGTCTTTGATCCATCTGTCTCTGACTGTCTCTCTTTTTCTGTCTATTCTTTTTTGCCCCATGCCTTTTTTAACAGAGCTGATGGTCACCATGGGATTTCCTAATGAGGAAATCAAAGAGTCTCTCCTGGGCCAGAGATATGATGAGATCATGGCTACCTACCTGCTGCTGGGCAGGAAAGCACCCGAGGTCAGTCATTGCTTCACATTACGTACATTACAGACAGTAAGAGGATAGTTTTAATAAATTACTTGTAATGATTAGTATTAGTAAGTTATTTATAACATTGACAAGCAGCTTAGAAACTCTCTGTGATATCACACTAGTTGTTATAGTCCTTATGTTAATGATAATCCATGATATGTAGGAAATGGATATAGGGCATGAGATCATACTTTTTCTTGACACACGATTTAATGGTTCTGTGTGTGTGTGTATGTGCCTTTTTAGTTCGAGGGTTGCGAACCACTGATTAACAGTGCCCTGGGTCAGCGCCAGCGCCCCAACAGTGACCTCAACACCAGCACCAGTCAATCCCCTGCCCACTCCAAGGTCACACGCAGCATCTCGGCCAATCAGAAGCAGCGGCGCTACAGTGATCATGGTGGGGATGATGATGATGATGATGATAAAGATGTCATAGAGAAGCCAAGTAAAGTAACACTCGTCCTTCCCGGCTTTGAGAGTGCTGCTAAGTGCTCGCTGTGTGGGGTTGGAAGTTTTCCTTATCAGATTACTCTTTCCACTTCCCAACTGCCACCTTAAAGTTCAACAAAGGACAAGTTTTCTTATTACGTTATTTTCTCTCTGATACAAATTTTTTATTTTGCCATTGGCTCTGTCTGTCTGGCTCTTTTCATATAAAACTGTTTGCTTCTTCTTTGCAGATCATTAAAATGTTAAAATGAATAAGGCTACTTTATACTGTCGTACAATCATCTGATGTGTTTAAAACGTAAAATTATTCACTTAATAAATAATAAAAGGGGTACAGAATGTAAATTCCTTTCTGATTATGGCAGCTTCCTCCCTTTCACTGTAGATCTTTTGTGTCTTGCACTATCTGCTGGCTGACTGCTGTTATTGCAGCTTCTTAAGTAACCGCACCTCTGAGGATTAAGGGTATAAAAACCACTACAGGCTCTGCTTTGTTGCTACTTGCCTTGGCTCCTCCACACGCCTTTGAACAAGAGTGTTTGTTTAATGTGTAAAGTAGTTATATTCAGTATATAAATAATATTGTAATCCTGGCTTTTGTTTGGCGTGGCTCTATGCTTTTGTCATAAATGTTTTGCACCCTGACAAGCACACACTTTGGATGTCTTAGGTCTTAAGTCAGCTTTTCTCTTGTCCAGTTGGTCCGTCGGTGCCTCCAGCGGTGTCCTACCAGAAACGTGGGCAGGCGCTGAGCGTGGAGAGCGACCACCGCGAGGAGTGGGACGGAGCACGCCGACTAGAGCTCAGCACCTCCAAAGGAGACGTTCCCGCCTCACCACTAGGGGTGCAAGAGAGGAAGAAAACTACCAGTGCTGTGGGGGTGAGAAAGAGAAACGTACCACTTGTACACACACTGTAATACAGGCACACATGCATACTACATACAAAAACTCATTGTATAGTGTCCAGGACAGTTTACTGTGTATGTTAGATGTCAATAGATTGTCTTAATTTCAATGCCTCAACCCTCCTGCCTATCAACCGAGCTCATCTATGTTACACCACTCAAGCAGACAAATGGCTCTATGACTCGTCGGAACACCTATGTTTGTGAGCGCTCGTCAACCGACCGTTATCCGGCTATCCCCAATGGCAAAGACAGCAGGTAAAGATACATACACAAAACATTTCACACACAAACGCCTATTTTAAATAATTTGCAAATACGAGTCGGAAGCGTAAAATACTACTGTGATGCTCTCTCTCTCACTCTCTCTCTCTCACTCTCTCTCTCTCTCTCTCTCTCTCTCTCTCTCTCTCTCACAATCTCAGCTTAACAGAGGTGTCTGGTAGCATCCCTTCGACTGCTTCATCCACACGACCCCGTCACACCAAATCTATGTCCTCTTCAGGTCACCCTTCCAAGAGCACCCTGCCCCCTATAGAAGACAACACAGAGCTTAAATCAAGGTGAGCTCTTGATCAAGATGATTTCAATCTTTGGCTAAATTCCATTCAAACATAGTAATTCCTAATCCTACATTGTGTTTTGTTAGGGGAATCTCAACAGTTGTTTTTACTGCCAATTATGTGCCTGAAGCACTCTCATAGTGTCCCAATTATGTTAGTTTCAGTTAATTGGAATTTGGCCTCAGTTAGAAGGTTTTCAGAGTGGATGATGGGTATTCTAAGAACATATTAGAAAGCACATTAAACGTTATGTACTTGGGGTTTTGAATTGTTATTGTCTTAATCTCAAACTTAATTCAATGAAAATGTATAAAATGTTAAATTGCATATTACAGGTATTTTCAACACACATATGTTCACCTTTAAATGTTCACCTTTAAAAAATATAGCTATTTCTTTGTATCTCCCCCAGTTCATCTCCACGGGGTCCGTCTACCTCACCATCAGCCCACAGTATCAGCACCCCTGAGAAGAACCGCTTTCCGCGTGGCACAACCAGCCGCAGCACTTTTCACGGTGCCCAGCTCCGCGACCGCCGTAGTGCCACCTACAATGGCCCCCCTGCCTCGCCAACCCTATCCCATGACACTGGCGCTCTTGCCCAGCAACGTAGGGGCACTTCCACTGGCATCATCAGCAAGATCACTTCCAAGTTTGTCCGTAGGTCAGTACAGTACCGGTACAAGGTTTAACTGAAGCTTTCTTCATACATTTTCTTAAATAGATATGATATTCGTACTAACATTTGGAGGATTCTCAATCATACATTACTCACACGGTGTCACGACTATGAGTAAGAACGTATGAGTTCTTATGTAAATCCACTCTAGCTTACATATACACACAAACAGATGTACTTTCAGCTCACTCAATCTCTTTTGGCACTCAATAGACAAGTTCCCTGCAAGGTTTCCAAGGCCTTATATAGATATCACTTTTGTCTTTTCATTCTTTACACCATTTCCCACCTCACAAATAATCTCGTGATGCAACAAAAGCCTTTTATTGTGACCAGCCGTGGATGGGACACCCAGCTCATCCATATGCCAGTCAGTGGTTTTTGTGACAGGCCTTCTAAAGAGGCTCACAGCTTTCTCCTTATCCTTCTCTCTCTTCCTAGAGCCATGTCTTTCAGGTCTTCCAGGAGGTAGGAGAAGACAAAAATGCCTGCTATGTGTCCCATATATCCTTGGCCAATGTTCCCTTGTCACCTTACTGTATTTCATTGACCGTTTACACCCTTGCCTACCTAAAAATGTTTGCGTGCAGTGATTGGACCTGTCCCCATCCACTCTCACTAAAGTGACCTGTGACAGAACCTTACTCACCACCAACTCTTCCTCATGTGTTATCTTCTTGTATCTTCTTGTTGTGAGATACAGCAGATAGCCTTCTGTAAAAGAACCAGTGTGAGATGCATAAGTATTAATGATGTGCACTATTGCCTCTTATCTTGACCTCCTTTTCCCTGGCATGATGCCTGATTATTATGCCCTACCCGGCTCTATGGTGTTATACCATATGACTGGTGAACATTGTGTGTGTGTGTGTGTGTGTGTGTGTGTGTGTGTGTGTGTGTGTGTGTGTGTGTGTGTGTGTGTGTGTGTGTGTGTGTGCGTGCGTGCACGCATGCGTATATGTCCTATTTGTATTTCAGGGTTCCTAGTGAGGGAGAGGCCAGTGCCAGGACAGATACTCCGAGGTAAAACGCATTGACTATGAACAAAAATTACTTATTTGGTGTTCAATCTGATTTTAGATCTCTGAACCTGAATCTTCCTATCATCTGAAACTAGTAATTATTTTCTTTAACATAAAACATGATGCTAGAAACTGAGGCACTTTTTACTTGAATCTCACGTTTGAGCCTCAGGTAATCTTAAATTGTTCAGTCCTCCCCCCCTTTAGATTTAAAAAAAAAATCGAGTTTATTGTTGACATTGTCAACACCAGGGTCGATAAAGCTTTTGCCAATAGAGCCTTGGGGCTAGACTTTGAAATATTATTACCAAAGCATTTAAAGAAAAGCTGAACTTATCAGAGTATTTACCTGAAATGTATATTGTCCTTTTGCTCCACTTGCTCTTTTCCTTCTTCCTCTAGGAGTGTATCAGGGGAACCTAAGGAGGATGGAGCACGGGACTCAAAGCCCCGTTCGTTGCGTTTCACCTGGAGCATGAAAACCACGTCCTCCATGGAGCCTGCAGAGATGATGCGGGAGATCCGCAAAGTCCTTGATGCTAACAGTTGTGACTACGAGCAGCGTGAGCGCTTCCTGCTCTTCTGCGTCCATGGTGATGCTCGCCAAGACAACCTAGTCCAGTGGGAGATGGAGGTGTGTAAACTGCCTCGTCTTTCACTCAACGGCGTACGCTTCAAGAGGATATCTGGCACGTCTATCGCCTTTAAGAACATCGCCTGCAAAATCGCTGACGAACTTAAACTGTGACGCCAGGTTGAGTCTCCGTCTTGATCCTAGGCCTTCAGAGCGAGGGCTTATCTCATCATTAGATGACAACCAGACACATAGCTAGTAGAAAATACTGTCACCACTAAATAAACTTGCCATGCATCAGGGGGAACTTAACTGCTACAGTGGTGTTCAATACTGGCCCATGAATGTACAGTGTAGTAGTTGGACAGTGAAACTAAGTTCACCTTCTGTGGCGGAGAGATCAAACAACTGACTCCTACTGTTTTTCTTCCATCAACTGGGATGCATTCATATGTATGTGTTAAATGCAGTATTACAAGCAGTATGCAACCTAAAGACAACCCAACCTCCACTCCTACAAGATTTGCATCTCTTTTATAAGAGCATAATAACATAAGAAACTCTCCCTGCTTAAATTGATATTAATGTAAGCAACTAATTAGCCGCTTTTCCAATTGTGTAAGTACTTCATTTTATATACATATATATAATATACATATTATATATATTTATATAGATACTGTATTCCATGTAGAACTGTAAAATAAAAATCGTACTGTAAGCATAACATCTGCAGGTACTGTATTATAGATTGATTTTGAGTTACATACAGATTTGTGCTGTCAATAATGCGTCATTTTGTTGTGATACGTTTTCTTTCCTAAAAGTTTTGATGTCAAAAGTTTTGCCTTTTAATCTGAGTTTTTTTATTTGATTTTTTAAGGAGTTAATGTATGAAATTTGTGTTTTCTATTTATTTTCAGAGCATTAAATTATTATGGGTAATATTGAGGGATGTATTGTGTTTACCCCCCTCCTTGCCTTTTATGTTAAATTACAGTTTTATTTGCCTAAAGTAAACACATAAATTGCACCACACATGAAATAGAATCTTTAGTCAAGGCTGAAATTGAGTTGACTTTATTTATTTTGAGCGGTAGGTATGCCGGAAGCACCTCCTACTGCAATTGCACAAGTTTTCCAAGGCTACGTATGAACATGAGTGAGCACATCTTTGAATTTCTTTCATGTTAGTATTTCAATATTTTCAATCACCCTAAAGCAAGGCTTCAAAACTCACTTCTACGATGCAGAGGATAGCTGCTTTTATGCTTTAGCTCACAAGAAGTCAGGCACCACATTTTAGAGTTTGAGTACACGCTGGAGTGTTATAGAAGATAATGGTACTCATCTTCTAAAATGTGAAAAGGCACTCAAACTTAGTCAACTCAAAAAATGTGTTTGCGCAAGTATTAATTAGCTTCATGTCCGAAATTCCTTTCCACAATGTGGTGCCCGAAAGTCTAGACCATCAGCAAGGAAATAGGCACTTTTACTGGAAATTAGTGTAATAAAAAAATGTACTCTGCCCAGCATGGATGTGATTAAGCGGACAGTTGTAGATGTCCTTGCTTGTTTGTGTTGAACATTTTTTGTGCAAATCTTCTTGTATTTATTCCATTACATTTTTGCTTGTAATGTGCTGCTTTGTTAAATTGAGGCGTGCACTTTGTTCGGGACAATAAAAATGATTTTATTAGTTTTTACTTAATTTGTTTCATTCCTTATCAACTGAGTTTTGACAAGAATTCATACAACGAAACTCAGGCTGTTACTAAATGATAAGAGAAAGAAAGCACTGTTTTAAGAATTAACTAATTGTAAAGGTATTTTAATCATCCACACATCAAACACAAAAACAGCCATGGCAACGTTTTAATGATGTAAGCCTTTATTAAATCTAGTAAATGGCATGGGATTAGTTTATGACTTTGTCCTTGAGATGACACACTTTCAATATTTCACATTTGTTATTCAAAGATAAGTTAGGAACACTTGTTTTCCTGTATACCTTTTCAAAGCTATGGAGAATATTTCAATGTTATTCAACAATTCCTGCAGCATACGCATTTTGTTATAAAAAGTGTTAACCTTTAAGAAACTTTAATCTATATTGTAAATGTTGTACAAACGTGCAACAATAAATACGTAGGTTGTGAGAAATTAGATCGCGAAATTTTTTCAGGTATTTTTTTTAATTACATTTTTCAACGATACATATTCCCCAACAAACTTTTGTCATACAGGCGTGGTACCTCTCAAACTTACAAAAGCTTAATTTACAAATAATTCTGCTTACAAGTGGAAAGACAGTAAATGTAAACATTTTATTTTGGCAGATTTTCCTAAATCAGTTAATAAATAGATTATAAAGAACAGTATTTTCCCTTGAGAAATATGAATTTGCAAATGTATGTACAGTGGTAAGTCACATTAATGGTTCAACAAAAAATAACTACAGGCAAATGCTTGATTATACTAAAACAAATATGGAATCTTTAAGCATTGCATTCCACAGGATGGTACAGCCTGTTTAAGGCCATGGTCATGCATGGTTTCTGTCAGCACAGGGTCTAATCCTAACCTGAGATACATGCTTGTGACTCTCAATTTCAATGAACTATCATGCACCGATATCAATGAATGATTAGCAAAATATTCAAGAGTATAGCGCCTGTCATTCTCAAGTTAGGATTCTACCTGTAATCCTTTTTACTCCTGTACAATCAGCACTCTTTAACATCCAACTATATAAATATCATTCAGTCAGCCAATCAATCAATTACTGAGATCAATAATCAGGTGCTCATAGATCTGGGTCTTGCCTTTGAAACTGGACGCCAACAGGAACTGTCGGTTGTCAATGGAGAGGGGAGAGAAGGCCCTCGGTGCCTGGATATTGAGCTCCTGGAAATGGATGAACTGGCCCTTCTTGGCATCCCAGCGGTACACCTGAGTGAAGGAGTAGTCGCTGCCAAGGATGGCATATTGCCAGCTGCCCATGGCAAAAGGTTGAAACACCATGGAGCCACGTGAGGGCATGGTCTGGAGCTCCCTGAAGAGGGTGCCATCCCAGCGCATCACCTTAGAGTCGCCAATGAAACGTGTCAGGCAGACAAACAGGTCACTTTTGACCTGGAAGTGTTTCACCGCGTAGACGTCCTCCATCTCCGGGATGTCTGTGCGGCGCTCAAACAGCTTTGTGCCTTTGTTCCACTGGTAAATTACAGGTCGTTGAGAGCTGCTGGATAGGATAAGGTGAGGTTTAGAAGAGATGTCTAGAAATTCAACATCAGTGTCGCGGTACCATGGGTGGAGCGACTGGTGTGAGTAGAAGCCGTTGCCATTCCAGTTGTAGATGGTGGTAGAGCCAGCCTTGGAGCTGTCCGCCATCACAAAGAAAAATTCGCCATCGATGTGGAACGTCTCTACGTCATTAGGCTTGCGGATTTTCAGGATGTCAATATCCTGGATCTTGATAAACTTGTTGGCAGACGTGTCCCGCTTGTAAATGTGGGAGCCACCAAAAAGCTGGGCAACAATGATAAAAAGCTGGTCAACAATGACCAGAGATTTACAGATAACTGTGGAGGTACCTATGAAGGGGGAGAGAAATTAAAAAAGATTGAGAAATGATTCAGGAGGAAAAAGATATTCTATAATTAACTGTATCAACCTGTTGGTGGAGTTGATCATGAAAGATTCCACTATACTTACAGTAGATATAAATAGTTGAAGTATACTAGTACAAATCCGCACAACAGCTGCTACACTATGAACTTACTGTTAATCTCATCATAGTTCCTGAAGACCATCTCCACATGATCCCACTCCAAGAAGCTGCATTTCCCAATGAAGGGCTGAGCAAGCACTACATACTGGTCCTTTCCAAGTGTAAATGCCTCAACAGATATGGATTCAAACTTTAGGGACTGGTAAGAGGCAAGTTCTATTAAATAGACAAATGAAAACCAAAGGTATTACACAGATAAGAAACATTACTAATCTAAAAAAAATTACATTCATTAAATGTAGTGTCGCAATATTAAAGTCACACTAGGTTACTTTCATAACATCTTACAAACATTAACGGAAAGGTGTTTAAATTGACAAGAAATTATTGTTTACCTGTAGTTATACAGTCAAATGACTGAGGCACAAGGTCGTTGATCTTCTTGTCCAGGTGGGATTCTGGTCCTTTGCAGTAGATCTGGTCCATTGTAGCATTGGTGTGTAACATCCACTCCACCAGCCACTTTAGTTTGCAATCACACGTGAATTGGTTTCCACGCAGGTCTCTGCATGTCACAAGCACCTCGGTGACTTAGTATTTGAAATTATTTATCAATATTATAACAAGTAACAATTTTTGTCTGTACCTACGTTTTTACATTTTGAATCACGTCGTAAATGTCGTAAGGAACTTTCATGACCCTCACACATGTTTAACCTGTTCAAGACTCTTTCCTGAAAATGTATATTTTTGAGGATTCAATGTTTTTATTTAAAAGAAGAGGAATGATTAATGAAAGGAAAGGATGATACTGTTGATGGTAAAGTGTTGTTGTGCAATGTCTGAAAAATAGTAAAAGGCTTTTTTGGAGCACAGAAAAATTGTTGCATTTAGCAGTTGGATTTTTGTCCTTTCATCGTGAAGAAGTAAGGTCACAAGATTAACAAAACGTTAAAAAAGAAAATGTTCAAACCTTAAGCTATTTTCAAAGGATTGCACTTGCAGACCAATAATGTTTTTGGAAAGATTTGATGAATCCTTCATATACAGCATGCTACACCCAGAGTTTACAGTATCTTGAGCCAACAACTGTCTCTTTGTGATAGAACGTATAATCCTTTTTCCTTGGCATCCGATTCGTGTTAATTATGTCATATGTACCAGCTGCCCACACATTAGACAAAACATACTCTCCTAAAGCAAATCACCAGTGCTTAAATTTCAGGCTTCATATTAAATAGCCAGTGCGTGTATTGTTTCAACACTTCGTAGTTATGAAATAATATTGTCAGTATTGCTCAGGAGCTAATGTTGGTGTTAAATCTAATTAACTGATACTGTAAAGTCTGGTCACATTTAGCCACTTGTGGGTGTTCCTTTAACACAGAAAACTTTGCTGTCTAAAAGCTATTTCTCATTGTCCACAGCAGCAAGAGACACAATGGAATATAATATAGACTACTGTACAGACTTCCTCTACCATCTGTATCAATAAGACGGAAAGTAGAATACCCTTGTGGTTAAAAAGGCTATAAACAGAGGACCTTTGGTTCATTAACCGATTATTTGGCACCTAACTGTATCTAACTGTATCTACTGTCACAGATACAACAAAGAATGTGTTTTTCAACACGTAGATAAATATCATCTCACTATGCACTTACACTTTTGTCAAGGCCTCCAAACCCTTGAACACATCTTTGGGCAGTGTTTCTAGATTGTTGTATGCCAGGCTCCTGTTTAACAAAGACAAAAGTCATATCGCTGTTGATGAAAACAAAAACATAGGCTATGGTAGATTTTTTAACTACAATACAGAGCGGCACAACAGTAAAAGGTGAGGTGGAAACTGATTTATATGGTGGCCCGAAGAGGCCAACGCACTGCAACTTAAGAAAACACATGCAAATAGACAAAACACAAGGCAATCAAGAAAACATCTACATCAATTTGACAACACATGCGCAGCATTTAAAAATGCATACATTCAGACAACTCAACACATTACAGAAACATGCTGCACATATGAGAAAACATAACACATTACAGAAACACGCTGCAGGTACAGAGAACACAACACATTACAGCAACACGCTGCAAGTACAGAAAACACAACCCAGATAGCAGTGGACACTGTGCCGGATCCAGCCTCAACTCGCCAGATCCGCATAGCAATCACATCCAGGGTGGGCGCCTATGCGCAGAATGTGGCTGGAACCCTCTGATTGACAATCGTGATGATATTACTGGACCGAACACGGGCCTGAGCACTGTCGCGTAACTTGTGATAACAAGAACTTTGTTTTGTAGTCCAATAGGCAATTACTACATTAAAACTCATTTGCATTATGCTGCAAGTGGTTCTGGGAGAGAATAATTTTGCAACCGTAACTGAGAACATCTTCAGCATTATTGAGTGCCCTCATTCAAACATTGTGAGACATACTGTTTCTATGATTATTTTTTTATTGAAATGATTCATAAACCTTAAGGAGAGGATGCTGGTGTTGTTTGCTCGCTGATTTTCCACAGCATTTGCTCAAATTCATTATCTGTATATAATTTTATTTTCTTTCCCTCATGCTGATTACATTAGTCCTATATATATTTATATTTAGCACTAAAGGTTTTTGGTTTTTCTCGCAATTGTTCCCCTACGGGACACTTTTTTTTTATCCTAGTAAACTTCGGTTAGCCATTGGTGAGGACTTGTTATTGTGGTTGCTCGGCTGACAGGCTAGCCTTGCCTTGGACTACAGCTTGTTTCTGCTTACCAGGCAGGTAATTGCAGCTGGCATTGCAGCTGGCAGCTGGCATCTTCTCTGCCTGGCATGGCACTGGAGTACTCCATTGATCAACTGCATAGTTTTAATAACTACATCACTCTAAACTGCACCTCAGTAATAAAGGAACTTCGACTGTGTCACCGACTAAAATACATTCACAGAGGTTCTAGACGTATGTTTTTCTACTCTGAATCGCAGCACTTAATAGCCACTCAACACTCAAACATTCGCTCATTTTGGTCTAATAATCCTAGCCCTACTTGCACTCCCAGCTGTACTGTCAATCACAGTGTACTATCCCGGTGCCCAAGGTAGCTACGTCTGCGACCCTTTCTTGTTTAAAATTCTCTACTTTTAATGTAAGCTACTGGGCGGGGCGGTTGTCTCGCTGTGGTCTATCGTGAGAACATTAAAGTCAATGCTGTCACTGTCCCCCTTCACTTCTCTTTTGAATGTCTAGCTTTAAAAATTAATTGTTCTAAACCGTTCATAATTTTAATCGTTTATCTACCCCCAAAGCCCAATGCTTTTCAACCCAACTGATCTTGGCATCCTGATCAACTTTCACCCAAGTCCTGCACTTTCCTCCTGCACGATGACTTAGTAAGTAATTACAATGTTTGCCTCTCCTCTGCCCTTGACTCCCTTGCCCCATTGAAAACACGCCTTGTCTCCTTTGCCCAAACAGCTCCCTGGTACACCCATGCCCTCCGTCTCGAGCGGCTGTGTAAAAGGGCTGGACTCAGTGCACACCCAACTTTACTCGGACCACCTATTCAATTACAAATGAAAACTCTAAATCCTCCCACTATGCAAACATTATCTCTGCAGGGAAAAATAACACCAGAGCCCCCTTCTTCACAGTCAGCCACCTATTACAGCCACCTAGCACCCTCTCTTCTTATATCATCAATGAAAACTGCACTGCCTTCCTGAACTTTTTTTCCACCAAAATCAACACCATCCACCTACAGGTGGCCTCATCCGCCACCCCATCAGAAGAACTAGCCTGGATGGTCCCACCAGCTCTGTCATTCGCCAGCTCCCTATCTGACTTCACCTGAGCATTTGTGATCTGTATCTCTGAGCTCAACCTTAAGTCTATGTCCACGACCTGTCAGCTTGATCCTCTCCCCACAAGCCTCATCAAAACCTGTTTGCCATCCATCTCCCCCTTGATAACTACAATAATCAACTCCTCCATCACATCTGGAACTGTATAGCCCACTCTCAAACTGGCCGCAATCAAACCCATACTCGAAAAACCTGATGCTGATCCTGAGGACCTTAACATGATACGATCATGCTTTTGCCAACTAAGACAGCAAAGCAAAATCAGATCATTCCTTTCATCTGCATCTTTAGAAAAGGTCATCAATGCTTTTATTTCCTCCAGACTCAACTATTGCAATGCACTTTATTCCGGAACCAGCAAGCGAAACATCCAAAGATTGCAATTGATTCAAAACACTGTTGCCAGGTTTTTAACGCAAACTAGAAGAAGAGACCACATTACACCTATCCATGTTGCCCTGGAAACGTGTGTAGCCCTGGAAACGCGTTCTCTTGAGTGATGAATCACACCTCCCTATCTGGCAGTCTGATGGACGAATCTGGGTTACCTACCGGAATGCATAGTGCCTACTGTAAAGTTTGGTGGAGGAGGGATAATGGTCTGGGGTTGTGTTTCAGGGTTTGGGCTAGGCCCCTAAGTTCCCGTGAAGGGTAATGTTAATGCTACAGCATACAAAGACATTTTAGACAATTGTATGCTTCCAGCTTTGTGGCAACAGTTTGGGGAAGGCCCTTTCCTGTTCCATCATGACTGTGCTCCTGTGCACAAAGCAAGGTCCATAAAGACGTAGGCTACGTTCGAATTCTCTATTTTGCTTAAGAAGGTTCCTAAATGGGTGAAATGACCCGGAAGTATCTAAGTGGCAGCCATGATAAGTACTGGTCGAATTTTCTTAAGTGCTAAGGAA